>WNWK01002706.1:162500-197855 GCA_009830355.1 Cherax destructor
CTCATAGGTCATACTCCTTAGCCCTGGGACTAGTCTCGTTGCAGACCTCTGCACTTTCTCCAATTTCTTTTAGATGTTTGACCAGGTGTGGATGAATAAAATGAATAACGACTCCTTATATATCTAAAAGCGTATTTTAAATTTGCGAGACGCGCATTTGCTACAGCAGTTACTGGGTGATGTACGCCTCAGGCGATATGCTATGCACAATACTCACCCGAAGGTCCTTTTTCTTGAGTGAAGTTTGCAGCCTTTGCCCCTTCCCCTTCCCCTCCCCCAAACCTTTATCCCATCTGTGGTTTTCCTTGCCCTTCCCCACACATGTAGCCTGTCCAGATGCATTTGTAGCCTTTCCTAGTCCACGTCTGCTTGGATTTTCCTTAATGGTTTCATATCTGCAAACAGGGATACCTCTGATTCTATTCCTCCCGTTATGTCGTCCACATATACAAGAAATAGCACGGGTCCTGGTACTGATCCTTGTGGAACCTCACTCGTCACATGCACCTATTCCAACACCTCTTCACAGGCAATCACATTTCCCTTCTTCTCTGGTATGCCTCGATTCATTTTTTTGCTCTCCTTGTTATTTCTGCCTGCTCCTCTAATTTTCGTACCAGTCTCTTGTATGGTACTGTGTCAAAAGCCTTCACACAGTCCAAGAAGATGCAGTTTACCCATCTCTCACCTGCTTTAATTAGGTTACCTTATTGTAGAACTCCAATAGGTTTGTGATTACGATTTACCATCTCGAATACCCTGCTGATTGTCATGTATGAGCCCACTCCTTTCTTGGTGCTCCATCATTACTTCTGATAATCTCCATATCGTTTATATTATGCATGTCAGTGACACTGGTCTGTAGTTTAACGCTGTCTGTTTGTCTCCTTTCTTAAAAACTGCAACTACATAGAGATTGATATCGAGCCTTGAGATGTTTTGAACGTTGATGTTTCGAAACTTGATATGTTTTCAATCGTGGGTCGTCTCTCAACCCGTTTTTTAATTACTGTAAGAACGGCATTTTTGCACACATTAGTTTATTGTCGCAAACAATATAGTTCATTTTCGCATACTTTATAGTTCTTTTTCGCACACATTGTAGTTCGTTGATTTCTCCTCGATCTGAAAGATTACATTATGCTTGCTTCGGTCAGATGTGTGTAAATTAATCTTTACGTCAAGTTGACTGCCAGTAACGGAATGTCGTAAGGTTGAATGCCAGTACAGAGAACCTTTACTGCACGTATAAGTTCCATCAAACACCTTAACTACTGGGAACGCCTGGAAGCACTAGACTTATATTCACTGAAGCGCAGGCGAGAGAGATATATCATAATCTACACCTGGAAGATTCTGGAGGGACTGGTCCCTAATATACACACAGAAATCACTCCATACGAAAGCAAAAGACTTGGCAGACGGTGCAACATACCCCCAGTGAAAAGTAGGGGCGCCACTGGTACACTTAAGAGAAAACACAATAAGTGTCCGGGGCCCAAGTCTGTTCAACAGCCTCCCATCAGCCATAAGGGGCATTACCAGTAGACCTCTGGTTGCCTTCAAGAGGGAGCTGGACAGATACCTAAAGTCAGTGCCAGATCAGCCGGGCTGTGGTTCGTACGTTGGACTACGTGCAGCCAGCAGTAACAGCCTCGTTGATCAGGTCCTGATCCACCTGGAGGCCTGGTCATAGACCGGGCCGCGGGGACGACAATCCCCGGAATGCCCTCCAGGTAGGTAGACTCCAGGTAACGGAATAACATAAACTGGCGGTGTGTAGCTGCAGCACGCTGTAGCATGGGTATTATTATTATTATTATTATTATTATTATTATTATTATTATTATTATTATTATTATTATTATTATTATTATTATTATTATTATTATTATTATTATTATTATTATTATTATTATTATTATTATTATTATTATTATTATTATATTATTATTATTATACAAGCAACTTAATGAGTAAAATACATGTGCAACACTTGGGTATATTTACTTGCCGAAAGGTTTCGCCTGCGCAGCAAGTTAATTCAGTCGAATACAGAGGTGATTTACTACTGGACACAGTGGAAGAAGTGGATAGGTAATCTTGAGGTTGTCGGTCTTAATATGTAATGAGTCCCTTAACTAAAGCAGAGGCATAAGGATAGAGAGTTGTATACTGGTGCTAAAAGTGAGGTGTAGCAGCTGGAGATGAGGTTACAGGTGAGTGGGGCCCCACTATTGGAAGCTAATCGTGGAAAACAATTGTCTAGCAATAGAGTTGCGGAAGACTTTCCCAAGGTACCACGGTGTTGCTGTGTCAAGAATTGTGTTGTTGGTACACAATACTGACACCACTATCAAGGATGAAGGACTGAATACCTCAGAATTACCTCTACATTTATTTCACTGTCTCCACTACTAAGTAACTTCTGTATTTGACTGCGAAAAGTTTATGCAAATGAAGATACTCAAGTGATGCACTTGTGAGCCGATGACACTTATGAGTTACCACTTAAGTTATAATTTGTGTGCCTATGATTAAGGAAAGGAGGTAACTCTAAATCGTGTTTGTGTTTAGTCTGAACTACTAAACTGTACGAGGCAATCAGCTGATGGCAAGGCTTCCGCGTGATTGATATTTGTTCTTGTATGCTACTTGTCTACGAATTGATTAGGTTGTTGATTATTACATTGTATTGGTGGAGCCTCGATAATTCGTCAGCTAATCGCGGCTTATTCTCTGAGCATCTAGGCTGTTGATAATCGTCTAGTCATATATTATTTAATTTTATATATTCATGAGAAATATAAAAGGTATTTACAAAGCTAAGATGCGTATCTTTGCTCCATATTACGGAGTGATACTGAGTCTTGATCTTTGTTGATACCGGTGTCTTATTTACGCAGTAAAAAATTTATGCACTCAGTGGCCACTTTATTAGGTACACCTGCTCATCAATGCAAGTATATAATCAGCCAGTCGCATGGTAGAACCTCATTGCCTAAAAACATGCAAACATGATCAAGAGGTTACTTATTCAGACCAAACATCAGAATAGGAAATGTGATATAGGTGACTTTGACGGTGGAATGATTGTTGGTGCCAGACGAGGTGGTTTGAGTATCTCAGAAGCTGCTCATCTCCTGGGATTTTCACGCACAAGTTTCCAGGGTTTACAGACAATGGTGTGAACAACACAAAACATCCAGTGAGCGGCAGTTCTGTGAGCAAAAATGCCTCGGTAACGAGAGAGGTCTTAGTAGAATGGCCAGACTGGTTCAAGCTGAGAGCAAGGTGACAGTAACTGTTGCATTGCAACAGTGGTATGCAGAAGAGCATCTTGAAATGCACAACACACCGAACCTTGAAGTGGATGGGCTACAGCAGCAGGAGACCATACAGAGTTATACTCCTGTCGGCTAAAAACAAGAAACTGAGGCTACAGTGGGCACAGGCTCACCAAAACTGGACAGTTGAAGATTGGAAAAAACGTCGCCTGGTGTGGTGAATTGCGATTTTGCTGCGACATGTAGATGGTAGCATCGGCGTATGTGATGGAGCGGGAGATTCACAGCATGAATGTGCAGCCCATAAATCTGCAGCAACTGCCTGATGCTATCATGTCAACATGGACCAAAATCTCCATAAGGAATGTTTTCAGCACGTTGTTGAATCCATGCCATGAAGAATTTGGGGTTCTGGTGGCAAAGGAGGGCCCCTACCTAGCACTAGAAGGGTGTACTTAATAAATTGGCCACTAGTATACGTGGCGAATTATTTTACTCTTATTATAGGTAAATGCACGACAGATAAATATCCTCAATTTATCACCAGTTGAACCTTAAATTTCGTGACCTTTGTCGAGGTCCTGGCGAAACGATCGTGGTAATTTTCGTGATGACTGCAGTGTTCTCCAGAACTGCTTGATGTGTAAAATAGTGTTATTAACGGTTTTAATTAAACTCACCGTGAAACCTGTGTGTGTACCTGGCTTATACTGGAATGTTACGAATGTGCTCTCGCGGTCCACTCTGGATCCATTTACCGGAAGCCACCCATGGCTACCTTGTTAAGTTATTGGTGATTGCAGTCTCTTTACTACTGACAGGTACTGACTATATTAGGACTTACCTGCCCCAGTGATTATGTGTGCAGACGGGACCTGAGTGGGGTGTCTTGTGTAGGTGGTATTTGGTAACGATGTGGTCATCCAGAGACACTCATTGGTGGTATCACTGAATGATTATCGTGATCGTATCACAGTCTCTAATTAACGAAGCTTATCCACTGCGTTCCAGTTACCTGACAAGAGTTTATCGGTTAATATTAAATGCCAGCGGTATATTCCTGACCATGCGAGAACTGATGGGGGAGCTGTGTGCCCGATTTAGATTTATCAGTTCTATTTTCCGTGTCTGTTGACTCCAGGCAATGCACGAAATTTATTCACCGGTGCTCAGCTCCGTAAATTATGTTCCCATGTGGAGCGGAAACTGCTGGTGGGTTTGACCCCCTTTATGATCGGGCGCCCAGGTACCTTTAAGGCCGGATGCTGGATAAGTGGACATAGCAGGTCACACGCGCACTTGACGTTGTTGTCGCGCCTCAGAACCGTTTCCGAGTTACTTATCACGAAATTTGTGTCAAATTAACTTCCGTATATTGACGTATGTGCACCCTGGTGCTCTGGGCCTTTTCCTGTATGTGATTTTGGTGTTAGGTGCAAGCCATGGGTACGTTTGAATTGTCCTATCAGCCGGAGGAACCTTGGACACCATCGCCAACTGCCGCTGGCGGTAATGTGAATGATTAACTTATCAGAATTACAGAAAATCAAATATTAATTTTCTATAATATTAATTAATAACTTGAGTCACTCTCATTTTAGTTGGACCATAAATCTTTATAGTTTTGCCACTGTGGGGCGAAACGTTTCCACAATAAAGATACCCAAGTGTTTCTTATGTGTCTTAATTTATTATCTAATAGGAGGTTCCTGGCAGTGGTTGTCGTTATGAGGTCTTGCCAGGGAGAGACCGCTATGTTGCAGTGGTTGTCGTTATGAGGTCGTGCCATGGAGAGACCGCTATGTTGCAGTGGTTGTCGTTATGAGGTCTTGCCAGGGAGAGACCGCTATGTTGCAGTGGTTGTCGTTACGAGGTCTTGCCAGGGAGAGACCGCTATGTTGCAGTGGTTGTCGTTATGAGGTCTTGCCAGGGAGAGACCGCTATGTTGCAGTGGTTGTCGTTACGAGGTCTTGTCAGGGAGAGACCGCTATGTTGCAATGGTTGTCGTTACGAGGTCTTGCCGAGGAGAGACCGCTATGTTGCAGTGGTTGTCGTTACGAGGTCTTGCCAGGGAGAGACCGCTATGTTGCAGTGGTTGTCGTTACGAGGTCTTGCCAGGGAGAGACCGCTATGTTGCAGTGGTTGTCGTTACGAGGTCTTGTCAGGGAGAGACCGCTATGTTGCAGTGGTTGTCGTTATGAGGTCTTGCCAGGGAGAGACCGCTATGTTGCAGTGGTTGTCGTTATGAGGTCGTGCCATGGAGAGACCGCTATGTTGCAGTGGTTGTCGTTATGAGGTCTTGTCAGGGAGAGACCGCTATGTTGCAGTGGTTGTTACGAGGTCTTGCCAGGGAGAGACCGCTATGTTGCAGTGGTTGTCGTTACGAGGTCTTGCCAGGGGGAGGAGACCGCTATGTTGCAGTGGTTGTCGTTACGAGGTCTTGCCAGGGAGAGACCGCTATGTTGCAGTGGTTGTCGTTATGAGGTCTTGCCAGGGAGAGATCGCTATGTTGCAGTGGTTGTCGTTACGAGGTCTTGCCAGGGAGAGACCGCTATGTTGCAGTGGTTGTTACGAGGTCTTGCCAGGGAGAGACCGCTATGTTGCAGTGGTTGTCGTTACGAGGTCTTGCCAGGGAGAGACCGCTATGTTGCAGTGGTTGTCGTTACGAGGTCTTGCCAGGGAGAGACCGCTATGTTCTTCCCTCCTTATCATCCCCAGTAGTGGGGAAGATTGTCCCTTCTTTTTTATTAAACCATTTTTTCATAATATATGTACGAGCAGATTTATTGTAATAATAAAACATTGTCATAATAATGGCTTGAGCTGCACCTCTCTTCCTTCCTCTTCTTTGCAGCTTTTCTCTTCTCTTGTTGTATTTTTTTTGTCACGTTTTTGAGCCGATCGTCAAGACAACTCATTTTGTATATTATTTACTTAATTTATTAATTTTGTTGATTAATTCTATCATTTTGTTTATTCGTGACTTTATAACAACTTTATACAGCTATCACCGCAATTTAGCGGATGGAGAAGCTGTCCTCCACAACTCCTACTCACTCAGCCAGCGCCTCTCATCAATAAATTTCAGTGGCACTCGAAAAACTGTTGACCTGGGAAAGATGAAATGTTTAGATTAGTTAAGTCTTAGCATCTAGACGTTCATTCCTACTTGCTCTTTCTGTGACAATCACAATAGCCAATCGGGCTCTTGTAAAAAAAAAATACGCTGCTTTTTCATTGGCTAAGGAGTATTGCACTCCTGTCATTGGCCGAGTAAGGCCACACTGCTCTCTCATTCGCTGAGAAAGGTTCTACCGCTCTGTCTTTGGCTGGGGAATATTAAAGCGAAAACGTTTTACATTGCTCCATAAAAATTCCCGGATATCCTTTGTACCATTTTAGTTTTCTTGTGTACGTCCCTGAGACTGTTCTCTCCTAGTTGTGTTTACAGCTGTCGAGTTACAGCTGGTCCCGCTGCTAAGTGGTCTTCAGGATCCGGTCATACCCACTCTTTAAATCCAGTATGGTGTTTAACTCTGTTTGCTTTGTTCAAATTAAGGCTTTGACAACTGTCGTTCAATGTTATATTTATTATATTTATTAATATATTTATTATTTTTTTAAATTCATTTGATTATTTTTTATTTGCAGGTGAGTTCATTACATGGTGTGGTTTAGGTGAGTATATCCATCACATGGTGTGGTTTAGGTGAGTATATCCATCACATGGTGTGGTTTAGGTGAGTATATCCATCACATGGTGTGGTTTAGGTGAGTATATCCATCACATGGTATGGTTTATGTGAGTATCCATCATATGGTGTTGTTTATGTGAGTATCCATCACATGGTGTGGTTTATGTGAGTATATCCATCACATTGTGAGGGATATACTCACAAAATACACATTGTGCATTTTGTGAGTATATCCCTCACTTGGTATTCGTGTTAGTGCACCTGTCACATGGTGTGGCTCATGTCAGTCCAGCCATCACATGGTGTGGCTCATGTCAGTCCAGCTATCACATGGTGTGGCTCATGTCAGTCCAGCCATCACATGGTGTGGCTCATGTCAGTCCAGCCATCACATGGTGTGGCTCATGTCAGTCCAGCCATCACATGGTGTGGCTCATGTCAGTCCAGCCATCACATGGTGTGGCTCATGTCAGTCCAGCCATCACATGGTGTGGCTCATGTCAGTCCAGCCATCACATGGTGTGGCTCATGTCAGTCCAGCCATCACATGGTGTGGCTCATGTCAGTCCAGCCATCACATGGTGTGGCTCATGTCAGTCCAGCCATCACATGGTGTGGCTCATGTCAGTCCAGCCATCACATGGTGTGGCTCATGTCAGTCCAGCCATCACATGGTGTGGCTCATGTCAGTCCAGCCATCACATGGTGTGGCTCATGTCAGTCTAGCCATCACATGGTGTGGCTCATGTCAGTCCAGCCATCACATGGTGTGGCTCATGTCAGTCCAGCCATCACATGGTGTGGCTCATGTCAGTTCAGCCATCACATGGTGTGGCTCATGCCAGTCTAGCCATCACATGGTGTGGCTCATGTCAGTCTAGCCATCAGATGGTGTGGTTCTGGTGAATCAAGGTTGAGAACAATATCTTGGTAATAATACATAACAAACCACTGTTAATACTGACTAAGGATTTACTGGTCAGGGTAGGAAAAGTTACTCAAAATATTAATAAAATTTACAGCAAGTTTTATCTTTTTTTAAGAGATTTTGATCGACCAAATTTAATATGGAAATTAGTATACAAGATCTTTGTATCAGAAATCGTTCACGGAAATAAAATATATAAAATATTTTTTTTTAAAACTTCACAGATATGTGATATTGGTGTGGAATCTGGAGGTGACAGAGGCAGTTAGTGTGAATAATACAAGAGATGTTATTTTAACATTTGAAGAATTTATCAGAGACTTAAGTTTTACAAATGAAAGTTTTACTCGTTACAACCTCATTAAAGTACAAACATAAACACTCAAGTTTCTGCCTAAAACAACGACAGCAGTGAAGGAAGGTTTAGTAAATTCAGCTTCAATAATAGGAGTATTGGCTGTGAAAAATAAATAATAGCGCACCTGCTCTGGGAACACTGTTGTGAGCAAACTGCAGAACACTGTTGGTAGGAGCTTAATACACACGCTCACGCTCTCTATATAAGTCGTGTTCCACTGGGGAATGAACGTGATCAAACAAAGAACTCTGTAGACTTTGTAAAATAAAAAAAAGTGAGTCGCTCCTAGACTCTGAATGACAGACTATTTTAAGAAGACTCATGCTGAGAAATAACTGAAATGTAAAAATACTCATACTTGATGAAGGTAATTCAGAAGGAATAAAATTCCACTAATATTAATGTAGGAAATTTGTTTTTAATTAAATAACCAACCTAACTGTAATGAAGTCGTCAGAGTTCAGTGCTGTTAGAAGATCCTCTCAGTATTTGTCATCAAGACGACTTGCAGTACAAATTACGAAAGTAGTATTAAGATAGATGCTGGAGACTTTGCACACAGCGTCGGGGCTCGACTCTTGGAATGACATGTTATTAAAAGAAATGCAAAATATCCAGCCTTTGAGAGTAAGTACTCCTTGCACAGGTGTACTCGTTAGTGTGTACGAGTGTGTGTACGTGTGTGTGTGCGAACGTGCGTTCATCCGTATTTTCACCTTTTCCTTTTAGTTCTGAAATCAAGAAGCTGTTTTCTTCTCTTACAATGCCCTGCTCCACATCACCCACTGCGGCAGCTTCTCGCAAAGCTGCTTTGTTGAGCGTTGGCAACAAGTGCACTACAGCCCAACACACTCCCACCAACTCCCATTACCAAGCCAGTCCATTTTTCTCCCAGGTATTGTGACCGACTTTCTCCAGAACGCCATTCATCCCCATCCACCCACCACTACATCAGTAAGGAGACTTTCTTCAGAATAAATCACCACCTATTTATTTCACGTATTGCTGTTTCCTTGGAAGTGTTGGGGGGAAGGTGGGCGAGAGCGGGGAAAGGATGAAGTATCGCTAGCTACGTAAAGCAAACAGTGCCTGCAGTTCGTGTCCAGCAGTGCCACGGCAATGAGATATTAGACAGGACACGGTGTACAGTCTGTGGCAAAACAGGTTGACGACGAGGGAGACAGTTAGGTTAGGTTACATAAACTAATAAGAACGTATATTTAACTTCAGAAAGCTAGGATTAAAAACAAAATGTAGTGGCACGTATGGCAGCGCTGGGTCTGGGGAAAATCCTGGCAACGTTCAAATTTGTCATAGTATAAAACGGCATACGAGTTGGGAGAGAGAGAGAGAGAGAGAGAGAGAGAGAGAGAGAGAGAGAAGAGGAAAATAAAACTTTTTTCCCACTAGTATTTTTAACAAATGTTGAATGCTTGAATTCCGTGGAGTAAGTGTATGCAAACAATCTACAAAAAACTATTCATTCGACTCGGTATTCTTTTATAGATTGTTCAAATAAATTGCCACATAAATTCCTTAACCCCAACTCAACATTAAAAACCCACTAACTGACAAACCGTTAACCCACCGAACACACTACCGTACACACCACCGAACACACTACCGTACACACCACCGACACACCACCGAACACACTACCGTACACACCACCGAACACACTACCGTACACACTACCGTACACACCACCGAACACACACCGACACACCACCGAACACATTACCGTACACACCACCGAACACATTACCGTACACACCACCGAACACATTACCGTACACACCACCGAACACATTACCGTACACACCACCGAACACATTACCGTACACACCACCGAACACATTACCGAACACACCACCGAACACATTACGTACCACGACATTACCGTACACACCACCGAACACATTAACGTACACACCACCGAACACATTACCGAACACACCACCGAACACATTCGTACACACACCGAACACTTACGACACACCACCGAACACATTACCGAACACACCACCGAACACATTACCGAACACACCACCGAACACATTACCGTACACACCACCGAACACACTACCGTACACACCACCGAACACACTACCGTACACACCACCGAACACACTACCGTACACACCACCGAACACACTACCGTACACACCACCGAACACATTACCGTACACACCACCGAACATTTTCCCGGAAGCACGCGCCAACTCAACAAAATCTGTTTGTTATACGTACCTAGTGAACCTTATAATAGCATTCGGGAACCTTAACAAAATCATTCAGGGCTGTGTGCACCACATATGTCAGACATATGTCAGGCAGAGGTCAGAAATAAGTCAGGCAGGTCAGAAATAAGTCAGGCAGGTCAGAAATAAGTCAGGCAGGTCAGAAATAGGTCAGACTGGAGCCCACACCTCCTCAAGCATGTATAGAATTTGAAGAGGTCCAGATTATATCATAATCATTGGGAAGGGCAAAGCCCATGAGGTAGTACAACGATAGGGAAATAATAGAGGTGGGAGGTAATCAGGTTTGATCCTAGGAAGGGAGGGGGTAGCTTCAGTTCCTTGAACCAAGAACCTTTCATCATCAAGAAACACTGACAGGGAGAATTGGTAGAGGTTCGTGGCGAAACTGGTCGTGGAACCGAGATTGACGACCTTTTGAGAGACTAAGAGCGCCGAACTAGTCGACCTTAGTGTTAGGAATGACCTTGAGAGACACACTGAACTAGACGACGTTAGTTCTAGGGACGACCTTAATGGACTAGAAGACATAAGCCAGACCCCTTTATTGTCAGGGACAACCTTATGAGAGAGTAGGTGACCCAGACGACCTCAGTCCCAGGGACGACTTTATGAAGCGAGAAACTGAATCAGACGACCCAAGGGAAGGGCGAGCCTTTCCCTTAAGGAAGATTGAAAAATTTTGGAAAAAAAAATGTTCTTATCAAAAAATAGTGCAATATTCTGGCAACATTTTGATGTAAACAACTTGGTTCTATCGTATTTCTCTGTATGCTTTTCCTTAAATGTAATTTTTTTGTTCTTGCTTTCATAAATAATACATGTTGCCAATTAGTGTTTTTTTTTCCTCCCAAAATTACGATTTTTATGATTGTTTTATTCAAAATACACTACATAGCAATATATTTGATGCCTCCTTTCAAGTGCAGGAACTAATGCTAGCTCAGTCGCCTCTGGGGTCTCAACAAGTGTTGATGTGTGCAACACGCTGAGATTTAGCGCTCCATATCCATAGTTTTACAGAAAAAATTATATCAATAACACAGAAATCAATTATTGACATTGTGAGCCATTTTTTGCGAAAATTATTAATAGGATTGTAATGATTTTTGCACACTTTATTGAGTAAAGATGATGGCTCTGCAAACACCCATTGAGGATTTCTGATATCTTTTACAGCTTTGTTTGTATTGATTTTTTCCCCACAAAAAAAAAATCACTAACTTCAACATTTTTTATAATAGAATCTATTGACATTTTCGCTAAAATGCATTGGGTCAACAATTATATAGTCTTTATCTTTCATCTAATGTTAACTAGAGCATTGTACATCTTCCCAATTTTGTAAAAATGGGAAAGTTTTGTGACTCCTCAAATTTGGAACAATTTATTTTTTTCTATCTAACTTAAAGGCAAAAAGTCAATACAAAGACAGTGTATAGGTTTCTAAAAGCTGTATAAATCACTGTAAAAATCTCATTGAAATTAGACCAAAATAAAAAAAAGTGTGAATTCATTCGCCCCTCCCTTAGTGTTAGGAACGACACTAGGGGTTTCTAGTCTTTGTTAGACTAGTCTCTAGTCTTATGAGAGACAAGGAGAGCTGAACCAGACGACCAGAGACTCCAGTGGCACTAACTTATTATTCAAGTGGGCCACACTAAAATTTCGAACTCGTAAATGAGCACTTAAAAAAAATTAAAGTGAAATACAAATCTCGGTATTTAACGCTCGGCATTTCAATGCACAAAAAAACAACTAAAACTACAAACAGTAATAATATCATCAGTGAATAAATAAAATGTGGACAGACTAAATTTAAGGATAATTTTTTACTTCTTTATAAGACAAAGGAGAAAAAGCAAATTATAAAAACGTGCTTATTTAAGTTGATGTTTGAGGGCGCATTTTATTAGCCACATTATCAGTGTCTATTTTTGTGTTAGTGACCCTGAATGTTAGTGACCTTGACCTTGCTTGTGTGTTAGTGACCCTGCTTCTGTTTAAGCAACCTTTATTCTGTTAATGACTGATTCTCTTTAAGCCAACCTGATTCGAAATTAATCTTACTCTGCGATCTGCTGTTCACTGAAGTCTGATACATCTTTGGTATTGATGATCCCGGCGAGGATAGTAGGAACAAGGTAAATATAATAACAACAACATACAAGACATAAAAAAAACTTCAAAGGACGAACAGGGGACAGATTGTCTGAAAGACTTGTTTGGTGCCCAGGTGAAGTAGATGGGATGTAAACGAGTAAATGAACGCCAGGAGCGTCAGTGTAATACTTTCTCTCGTGGGTCGTCACTAGGCGAAAATAACAGGACGAGGAAGTGATGGATACAGATGTTATACACAGTTTTAATGATGGTTACGACAGGGGTCCACGTAAGAGATAACTAGTGATGACATGTAGTTTAGACGTGGCGTCAGGATCTGAGGATTAAATCCAGATCCCTTTCCCTCCGCAATTACAGTTAGGTGGGTCCATACCGCATTTTCCGGCATATAAGGCGCGCCTTTTTTTCCCACAAAAAGTCTTGGAAAAATAACCTTGTGCTTTATATGCTCAAGGTCAGGGTCAAGGATAAGCTTTATGTTACGCTTTAGCGTAAAGAGGGTAATTAACCCTTTAATATGATTACTGTGTGTGTGTGTACTGATTTACCGTTATGATACTTCTGTCGTGCGCCTTATATGCCGGAAAATACGGTACGTCAACGTACGCAGACGCAGGCTGAAGAGAGAATGAGCGCTCTTCCTGAAGCTGCGTATAGATCATTTCAGAACTGCAACCTGCAAGAGGAAGCAGTGAAGAAATGATATGAGAACTTATTTCTTCACCAAAGAACAGTAACTTGAATGAGATCCAAAATGTGTGTGTGTACTTACCTATTTGTACTTGTGGTTGCAGGGGTCGATTCACAGCTCCTGGCTACGCCTATCCACTGGTCGCTACGACGTCCATTGTCTCCTTGCTTCATGAGCTTTATCGTACCTGTGTGTGTGTGTGTGTGTACGTGTGTACTCACCTAGTTGTGGTTGCAGGGGTCGATTCATAGCTCCTGGCCCCGCCTCTTCACTGGCCGCTACTGGGTCACTCTCCCTGCGCCATGAGCTTTATCATACCTCTTCTTAAAGCTATGAATGGATCCTGCCTCCACTACATCGCTTCCCAAACTATTCCACTTCCTGACCACTCTGTGACTGAAGAAATACTTCCTAACATCCCTGTGATTCATCTGAGTTCCCTTGTTGCTGTGTCCCATCTCTGGAACATTCTGTCTATCCACCTTGTCAATTCCTCTCAGTATTTTATATGTCGTTTTCATGCCCCTCCCCTATCTCTCCTGTCCTCCAGTGTCGTCAGGTCGATTTTCCTTAACCTCTCCTCGTAGGACATACCCCTTAGCTCCGGGACTAGTCTTGTTGCAAACCTTTGCACTTTCTCTAGTTTCTTTACGTGCTTGGCTAGGTGTGGGTTCCAAACTGGTGCTGCATACTCCAATATGGGCCTAACGTACTCAGTGTACAGGGTCCTAAACAATTCCTTATTAAGATGTCGGAATGCTGTTCTTAGGTTTGCTAGGCGCCCGTATGCTGCAGCAGTGATTTGGTTGATGTGCGCCTCAGGAGATGTGCCTGGTGTTATACTCACCCCAAGATCTTTTTCCTTGATTGAGGTTTGTAGTCTCTGGCCCCCTAGACTGTACTCCGTCTGCGGTCTTCTTTGTCCTTCCCCAATGTTCATGACTTTGCACTTGGTGTAATTGAACTCCAGGAGTGTGTACTCACCTAGTTGTGGTTGCAGGGGTCGATTCGTAGCTCCTGGCCCCGCCTCTTCACTGGCCGCTACTGGGTCACTCTCCCTGTGTGTGTGTGTGTGTGTGTGTGTGTGTGTTAGTTACCATTTTGTCCTAGGCACATGTCGATTAGACACTAGGCCTGTTGTATGTGTGTGTGTGTGTGTGTGTTTACTGCCACTGAAAGCTGCAGTTTACTGTCCTGAGGTGAAGTGTGGGGGGGGGGCCACCGCGAGCATGGCTCTGCTGCTGTAATTTGAAATATAATCAGGCACCAGGGTATGTGAAGAATTAGCTTTAAATATACTTACTGATAAAAATGTTTCTATTCAGTAATTTTAGGATTAAAATCTTTCCTGGGTGTAATAACAAATAATTACTTTGCTTTTGTTTACGCATTCAAAACTTTGCGAGTTGGGAATTAGAATTTCCCCGAACGATGTTGCTATGGTGACTCTCTCTCTCTCTCTCTCTCTCTCTCTCTCTCTCTCTCTCTCTCTCTCTCTCTCTCTCTCTCTCCTCTTCTCTGTCTCTGTTTTCCTCGCTCTGTCTCCTCTCTCCTCCTCACTCTCCTCCTCCCTCTCCTTCTTCCTCTCCTTCCCACTCTCCCTCCCTCCCTCTCTTCCTCCCTCCCTCCCCCTCTCTTCCTCCCCTCCATCCCCTCTCTTCCTCCCTCCCTCCCCTCTCTTCCTCCCCCTCCTCCCAACTCTCCTTCCCTCCCTCCCAATCTCCTCCCCTCCCTCCCTTCCTCTCCCCTCCCTCCTTTCTCTTCCTCCCTCCCTCTCTTCCTCCCCTCCCTCCCAACTCTCCTTCCCTCCCTCCCAACTCTCCTTCCCTCCCTCCCAACCTCTCCTCCCTCCCTCCCTCTCTTCCTCCCTCCCTCCCCACTCTCCTCCCTCCTCCCCACTCTCCTCCCCTCCCTCTACGGGTGGTGGCTATTTTTTACCTCCATCTTTTCTTGCTTTTGTTATTTGCACAAAAATTGTGTGTGGCCTTGTGTCTAGAGGTCATTAAACCGCGGCAACGTACTGCTTGTGATGAAGTACGATAACTGTGGCTACCGTGCAGATGGTGAGCTGCAGTACAATACCTGCGGCAGCAGCAGCAGCAGTAAGGAGTCATTCAAAACACTGTACACTGTGTACGTCAGGCCCATATTGGAGTATGCAGCACCAGTATGGAACCCACACTTGGTCAAGCACGTCAAAAAAATTGAGAAAATTCTAAAGTGTGCAAGAAGACTCGTCCCGGAGGTAAGGACGTTCTATGAGGAGAGGTTAAGGGAGGTCAGCCTGATGACACTGGAGGACACGAGGAACGCATACAATACTCGGAGGAATTGATAATGTGAACAGGGCCAGAATGTTTCAGAGATGGGACACAGGATCAATGGACACAACTTGAAGTTGAAAACTCTGATGAGTCAGAAGGATTTTAGGAAATATTTTTTTCAGTGTTAGAATTGTCAGGAAGTGAAACAATCTGGAGTGAGATAATAGAAGCAGGATCCATACATAGCTTTAAGAAGAGGTACGATAAATCTTTTGGAGCCCGGAGAGAAGACTTCGTAGCGACCAACGAAGAGGCGGGGCCAGGAGCTGTGAATCGATACACACACTGCCAGTAAAAAACAGTATATGTAAAGTGTCGTGATGTACCATTAATAAGGGGTTGATTCTGGGGAAGGAGGGAAGTGGGAATGGGGGTTGCTTGATGGAGATGGGGCTGCGAAGTGGGTGGGAAGGAGGGAAGTGGGAATGGGGGTTGCTTTGGAGATGGGGGCTGGAAGTGGGTGGGGAAGGAGGGAAGTGGGAATGGGGGTTGCTTTGATGGAGATGGGGCTGCGAGGTGGGTGGGGAAGGAGGAAAATGGGAATGGGGGTTGCTTTGATGGAGATGGGGGCTGCGAAGTGGGTGGGGAAGGAGGGAAGTGGGGAATGGGGGTTGCTTTGATGGAGATGGGGGCTGCGAGGTGGGTGGGGAAGGAGGGAAGTGGGAATGGGGGTTGCTTTGATGGAGATGGGGGCTGCGAAGTGGGTGGGGAAGGAGGAAGTGGGAATGGGGGTTGCTTTGATGGAGATGGGGGCTGCGAAGTGGGTGGGGAAGGAGGGAAGTGGGAATGGGGGTTGCTTTGATGGAGATGGGGGCTGCGAAGTGGGTGGGGCAGGAGGGAAGTGGGAATGGGGTGTTGCTTTGATGGAGATGGGGGCTGCGAAGTGGGTGGGGAAGGAGGGAAGTGGGAATGGGGGGTTGCTTTGATGGAGATGGGGGCTGCGAAGTGGGTGGGGAAGGAGGGGTTGCCTCTGTATGGAAAAGAGGAGAGACATTTGGTGTAAAGGGAGATTGAGAGGGAGAGAAGGAACAAAGACTGCAAAGTGAGATAGGGAGGCAAATGAAAGGATGAAAATAAAAATATGGTGAGTAAATGGGTGGGGATAATCTGGGGCGAAAAGGGAGAAGGAGCTAATGAAGAGAGAGAGAGAGAGAGAATGTGAAGGATAAAGGATAAGGTGAAGAGGACTAATGAAAAAAGGAGAGAGCATGAAAGAAAGAGTATTAAAGGAAAAGGGAGTATTCGGAAAATGCAGACTATGGTGAAAATATTGAATATATAGATAAGTAATATAGAATCATAGAATGGAAAGGAAAGATGCATGCCATCCAGGAGAGTAGTGCATACTCTGTATGAGCCAACTTATCCCTCTTAAACTGTTTTGCACACACACACTGCCTTCCAGCAACTGCGAGAAGTGAATTAAAGCTTTTACTCGAGGGCCTGATCCCAAATCTGCACACTGCCATAACAACATACTGGAGTGAGAGATATGGGAGGAAGTGTAAAATAAACCCAGTGAGGAGCAGGGGTGCGGTGGGAACAATAAGGGAGCACTGTATCAACATCCGGGGTCCCAGACTATTCAACATCTTACCAGAAGATATCAGAAACACGGCTGGAACAAGAGGAAACTGGACAAGTATCTTCACCAGGTGCCAGATCAACCAGGCTGTGATGGATATGTTGGGCAGCGGGCCTCCAGCAGCAACAGCCTGGTTGACCAGGCAAATATCAGACGAGCTTGGCCCTTGGCCGGGCTCCGAGAGTAGTGAAACCCTCGAAACTCTTCAAAGGTATATCAAAGGTATGCTAAGTTTCTTTTAATCATGCTTCACAAATGCCCGTAGTTACATCGTGGTGTTAAGAGTAACAATTGTTAAGTTAAGGGACACAGAGCAATAATTGTAACCATGATATATTAGACACATGTGTAAGTCTTTCACATATCTAATTTATCAACTTATCGGTTCTCTGAACCATTTATCTAAAAGTGTAACCATCCGTCGCTAACCCCCAGGCAGGTTAAGCTGTTAGTTAATGATTAATGTAATGTTTAGAGTGCAGTCGCCAGATAGGTACGAGACTGAGGGGCCAGATAAAGTGGGTAGTTGAAATAGTCATTCCATAACGAGGGACCTAGAACGAGGGAAGCTGAACACCTGTCAGTTCTTCGATCCTAAGCGACTGGACACCTTAAAAATGACCTCTCCCTTTCTTCCAATGTCTCCAGTGTGAAAGCTGGAGTTGGTTTTTGCATTTCGCTCCAGCGGAATCTACTTTGAGAGTTCGATCATCAGAGAAATCACTCAGGAAGAAAACGTACTCGTTGAAGAAAAAGTTTTTATTAGGGCAACGTTTCGCTCTGTTTATTATTTATCGTTATAACATAGCGAAACGCTACCCCAATAGAAGTTTGTTCTGTAATGCCTCTTTTCGGTATTGTCGGCAGTACGCTATTTGAATCCATTTACTAAAGAAGTGTAGAGGCAACAGCACCTGGTGCTTGTAGCTTTGTCTAGGAGGCCATGGTGCCTACGATGCCGGAACCACTGCAAGACGCAAGCAACACTTGTCGATGTTGGCACCCTCCAGTGACTGGTGGTACACCATGGAGACCATTATAAATTTGCATTAGATTTTTTTTTCTTTTTTTTTTTATACACAATTTACCTCACTCTGTTAGAGTTAAGAGTGAGTGAGAAGCGGAGCCAGCGGGTTGTCATACCCCATAGAAAATTCTCACTCACACACACACACCAGTGAAGAGGCAGGGCCAGGAGCTTTGACTCGATCCCAAGAACCACAGTTAGGTGAGTGGGTAAGTCTCTTCTCTCTCTCTCTCTCTCTCTCTCTCTCTCTCTCTCTCTCTCTCTCTCAATCTCTCTCTCTCTCTCAATCTCTCTCTCTCAATCTCATCTCTCTCTCTCTCATCTCTCTCTCTCTCTCTCTCTCTCTCTCTCTCTCTCTCTCTCTCTCTCTCTCTCTCTCTCTCTCTCTCTCTCTCTCCTCTCTCAATCTCTCTCCCTGAAAGCTATAATATGTCGTATTAAGAAGATAATCCTCAAAAATATTGACCTTCCAAGATGCTGACCTCAGGAATAAACCTTCAAGATGCTGCTCACAAGACATTTAAACATTTCCAAGACAAATTCGATTGGATATTAAATTTGAAAAATTCTCGACGACGTTGAATTTCTTAAATGGCAGTGATGAAGTTAACTTTCGTGATCTAACGCTATTGTTCGTGATTTTAAATGTCTGTAAGTGTAGACTAACAAGTTTGTGTGATATACCTGCTATGGAAAGGCCTACAAGATCTAGTTCACAACTAGTGATACTACTACTACTCTCCACGGTACTACTTAATGTGACTGTCTCAAGATTTAGCCCACGTGGACCAGTAGGCTGTCTTCAGTGCTCGTCAATATTTGTCTGTGTTCCTGTCTTCTGTCAATATATTGTGTTACTACCACAATAAAGATTCCCACTTAAGAGTATTGTTGACGAGGCGGCATGCACATACTGTACTTCAATCGTGCAGTTGTACAGTATGCTTCGTTTTTTAATAATACCTAACTATGGTCTGCGATATTTTGGGGGTTTAGTGTCCATTGTAATATACTCTTACAGTGTTGGTATAAAAATATTTTCGTTCCCTTACGCTATGTATGATGAAAGCAAAGTCTAGAAATCTATAAAATTTACGGTGTGCCACACCATTTAGTGCAAAGATACGTAGCAGTTTTTAGGTGGGCCAGACCTCTCTGTTGCTGCTTTCTTTTTTGTCAAGGGACGTATTTGTTGACACCACATAAACACAAGACTTGAAGAATCAAGCATGAAACCTTGCCACGTACACCAAACCTGAAGAGACAGACACAAAACATTGCCACGTACACCAAACCTGAAGAGACAGACACAAAACATTGCCACGTACACCAAACCTGAAGAGACAGACACAAAACATTGCCACGTACCAAACCTGAAGAGACAGACATAAAACATTGCCACGTACACCAAACCTGAAGAGACAGACACAAACATTGCCACATACATCAACCTGAAGACAGACACAAACATTGCCACGTACACCAAACCTGAAGAGACAGACACAAAACATTGCCACATACATCAAACCTGAAGAGACAGACACAAAACATTGCCACGTACATCAAACCTGAAGAGACAGACACAAAACATTGCCACGTACACCAAACCTGAAGAGACAGACACAAAACCTTGCCACGTACACCAAACCTGAAGAGACAGACACAAAACATGGCAAGGGTGTTCTCAACTAATTTAATTTCAACATTAAAATTATTTTCTGGGAACAAATTATTACCTTACTGGGATAATCTGAGAAGATAGCATGAGTAACTTGAATGTAAATCAGTGTCTGGAGAGTTCGCCAGCAGTGTCACTAGAACTCTGAGTACTTCACAATAAAGCCATTAAGATAGAGAGAGAGAGAGAGATAACAAAGGAATGACTAACTCTACAGGCTTAGGAAAAGTTACAAAACTTCTGAAAGGTTTCAGACTTTGTCAAGAATAAAGCGAAATACTGGTTAAAGAAATAGAAAAATCGAGCCAAATGTAAAAGCATCATACAGCGCGCAGGAGGAAATACAAGAACAAAAAACCATCAGCGAATGTTAAGAAAAAACTAAAATACTTTTTTTCTCTTATGCAAAATCCAGTGTGAAAATCACTGCATTATTGGGTCTTCGTTGGACGGTGATCAAACTTTCACCGGTGGTAATAAAAAACACACACACCCAAGCGAAATACTGAAGAAACAGTGCCACTCAGTGTTCAGTGAGCCGTTGAACACTCCAGAGTAACAACCCGGGTGAATTTTACGCCATGGACTCTCAGAGTAGTTCTGCTCCATGTCTCAGCACCATGGACTCTCACAGTAGTTCTGTTCCATGTCTCAGCACCATGGACTCTCACAGTAGTTCTGCTCCATGTCTCAGCACCATGGACTCTCACAGTTCTGCTCCATGTCTCAGCACCATGGACTCTTACAGTAGTTCTGCTCCATGTCTCAGCACCATGGACTCACAGTAGTTCTGCTCCATGGCTCCAGCACCATGGACTCTCACAGTAGTTCTGCTCCATGTCTCAGCACCATGGACTCTCACAGGTAGTTCTGCTCCATGTCTCAATACCATGGACTCTCACAGTAGTTCTGCTCCATGTCTCAAACCATGGACTCTCACAGTAGTTCTGCTCCATGTCTCAGCACCATGGACTCTCACAGTAGTTATTCTACATGTCTCAGCACCATGGACTCTCACAGTAGTTCTGCTCCATGTCTCACACCATGGACTCTCACAGTAGTTCTTATCCATGTCAACACCATGGACTCTCACAGTAGTTCTGCTCCATGTCTCAGCACCATGGACTCTCACAGTAGTTCTGCTCCATGTCTCAGCACCATGTACTCTCACAGTAGTTCTGCTCCATGGCTCAGCACCATGGACTCTCACAGTAGTTCTGCTCCATGTCTCAGCACCATGGACTCTCACAGTAGTTCTGCTCCATGTCTCAGCACCATGGACTCTCACAGTAGTTCTGCTCCATGTCTCAGCACCATGGACTCTCACAGTAGTTCTGCTCCATGTCTCAGCACCATGGACTCTCAGTAGTTCTGCTCCATGTCTCACACCATGGACTCTCACAGTAGTTCTGCTCCATGTCTCAGCACCATGGACTCTCACAGTAGTTCTGCTCCATGTCTCAGCACCATGGACTCTCACAGTAGTTCTCCATGTCTCAGCACCATGGACTCACAGTAGTTCTTCTCCATGTCTCAGCACCATGGACTCTCACAGTAGTTCTTCTCCATGTCTCAGCACCATGGACTCTCACAGTAGTTCTTCTCCATGTCTCAGCACCATGGACTCTCACAGTAGTTCTTCTCCATGTCTCAGCACCATGGACTCTCACAGTAGTTCTGCTAGACGCCTCAGGACCATGGGGATATTTTGTCAGGTTTCTTGGCACTTGTTAAATTTCTGTATTATCTTGTACACTTCCTCATGTGTTGTGTGGGTGTCTTCTAGTGTGTTGATGCGTCCTACACACTGTCCTCTCTGCCACGTTGAAAAAAAATTATAGTTCCTGTATAAATATTGTCCTGGATATTTTGTTGAGTTCTTCTGTCATCTTTTGTGAGTGTTCCTCATTCTTTCTTTAGTCTTATCTTTACAGGTGTTGTTTTTCCTAGTTACATATGAAGTAGTTTTGATTTTGTTTTAGACTTTCCTGCTATGTAATGTTCAGCCGAGAGGCTTTCCTTAGCGCCCATGCATAATCCTGTGTGTGCGCGCTCAACTGTTTGTGGTTGCAGGGGTTGAGTCACAGCTCCTGGCCCCGCCTCGTTTTGTGTGTGTGTGTTTATATCTGAATATAGTGTAATTTTGAGCCGATTTGTTGTGAGAAAGGTGGGACTCGAGTCACCACTTCATGCAGGATGATGGATGTAAGCAGCCTATACTTAGTCCCTTTCAAATTACGCGGCACTTCGATGCTGCCCTCTAGGCCTACCAATGTCAGGCTGCCCAGCCATGTTTCTGTCTCACTCCTGCAGCCTACCTCATTGAAGCAGGTTCTACCCTAGCTGGCTCCCGGTCCCCTCTCACACTCTGTACCCGTGTATACCTACACCTCTCCAGTAATAAACAGCTTCTAGTCTACGGCCGTATCCCTTCACCTACGCTACCATTCTACTGCACTAGACCTGAAAGAAGTAAGCCAAGAGTAGCAATAACATGCAGTTGCCGGGGTGACACTTGACTCTTTGTGCCCACTTACTATATCATTGTCAAGTAGTACATCAATACAACGTGTTGCGGTTGATTTGTTGAGCAGCTGTAAGAGTGTCGATGGAGGGCTAAGGGTGATGGAGTATTTGGAGGTTATCGCCTGTGTGTGGTTGCAAGGGTCGAGTCTCGGCTCCTTGCCTCGCCTGTCCGCTGGCCCCTCCTCTGGTCCTGCCTGGCTGAGTGAGTCCCATCATACAATTTCTTTAAACGTACAGGTGGTCCATTGAGTGAAATAATGGCTACAAGATTAGAGAATACGCTGGACCTCATCTTCACCAACAATGATGATCTGATACGAAATGTCATCATATCAAAAACAATATACTCAGATCACAACATAATAGAGGTCCAGACACAAATGCGGGGAGCCCAAGATCAACAAAATGTGATCAGCCGCGAGGGAGCCTTCTCCAAATTCAACTTCAATAACAAAGGCATAAGATGGGACCAAGTAAACCAAGTCCTAAATTATATAAACTGGGAAAATAGCCTAAGAATCACGGATCCTAACCTATGTCTAGAACAAATTAACTCTGTGGCACTTGAGGTTTGCTCAAGGCAAATTCCCTTAAGAAAAAGGAGGAAAAGATGCAAACTAGAAAGAGAGAGGCGCTCCCTATACAGGCGAAGGCAAAGAATAACGGAGCATCTACAAGAGGCCAATATATCTGAAATACGAAGGGAGACACTAGTCAGAGAAATAGCAAACATCGAATTAAAACTAAAGGAATCTTACAGGAATCAAGAAACGCGGGAAGAACTAAAAGCCATAAACGAAATTGAAATAAACCCAAAGTATTTCTTTTCTTATGCAAAGTCAAAGTCGAGAACAGCAACCAGTATTGGGCCCATATTTAAACGGGACGGGTCCTACACAGATGACAGCAAGGAAATGAGTGAGTTACTTAAGTCCCAGTATGACTCAGTTTTTAGCGAGCCGCTAACCAGACTGAAAATCGAAGACCTAAATGATTTTTTTATGAGAGTGATACAGAACTTGACTGACGCATGCCTATCTGACATCACCCTGACGCCAAATGACTTCGAAAAGGCAATAAATCACATGCCCATGCACTCTCCTCCAGGCCCAGACTCATGGAACTCCGTGTTCATCAAGAACTGCAAGAAGCCCCTATCACGTGCTTTTAACATCCTATGGAGAGGGATCATGGACACTGGGGTCGTCCCGCAGTTACTAAAAACAACAGCCATAGCCCCACTCCACAAAGGGGGCAGTAAAGCAATATCAAAGAACTACAGACCAATAGCGCTAACGTCCCATATCATAAAAATCTTTGAAAGTGTTCTAAGAAGCAAGATCGCAATTCATCTAGATACCCATCAATTACACAACCCAGGGCAGCACGGGTTTAGAGCAGGTCGCTCCTGTCTGTCCCAACTACTGGACCACTATGACCAGGTTCTAGATACTCTAGAAGACAAACAGAATGCAGATATTATATACATAGACTTTGCAAAAGCCTTTGACAAGTGTGACCATGGTGTAATAGCACACAAAATGCGTTATAAAGGAATAACAGGAAAAGTTGGTAGATGGATCTATAATTTCCTAACAAGTAGAACACAAAGAGTAGTAGTCAACAGAGTAAAGTCTGAGGCAGTTAATGTGAAAAGCTCTGTTCCACAAGGCACAGTACTCGCTCCCATCCTATTCCTCATCCTCATATCGGACATAGACAGGGATATAAGCCACAGTGCCGTGTCTTCCTTTGCAGATGACACCCGAATCTATATGACAGTGTCCACCGTTGAAGACACTGCAAGACTCCAAGCAGACATAAACCAAATCTTTAAATGGGCTGCAGAAAACAATATGAAGTTCAATGATGAGAAATTTCAATTACTCAGATACGGAAAACGTGAGGAAATTAAAATCTCATCGGAGTACAAAACTAATTCCAACCACACAATAGAGCGAAAAACTAATGTCAAAGACATGGGAGTGATCATGTCAGAGGATCTCACCTTCAAGGACCATAACACCGTAGCAATCACATCTGCTAGAAGAATGACAGGATGGATAATGAGAACTTTCAAAACCAGGGATGCCAAACCCATGTTGACACTTTACAGATAGTTTGTTCTATCTAGGCTGGAATATTGCTGCACACTAACTGCACCTTTCAAGGCGGGTGAAATTGCTGACCTTGAAAATGTGCAGAGAACCTTTACGGCATGGATAACTGCAATAAACCACCTCAATTACTGGGCACGCTTGAAGTTCCTAAACGTGTACTCTCTAGAACGCAGGCGGGAGAGATACATTATTATATACACATGGAAAATTCTCGAGGGATTAGTACCAAACTTGCACACGAGAATCACTCCCTACGAAAGCAAAAGACTCGGCAGGCGATGTAACATCCCCCCAATGAAAAGCAGGGGTGCCACTAGCACGTTGAGGGACAACACAGTAAGTGTCAGGGGCCCAAGATTGTTCAACTGCCTCCCAGCATACATTAGGGGGATTACCAACAAACCCCTGGCTGTCTTCAAGCAGGCACTGGACAGGCACCTAAAGTCGGTACCTGACCAGCCAGGCTGTGGTTCGTATGTTGGACTGCGTGCGGCCAGCAGTAACAGCCTGCTTGATCAGGCTCTGATCCAACATGAGGCCTGGTCACAGACCGAGCCGCGGGGGCGTTGACCCCTGGAACTCTCTCCAGGTAAACAATTCTATGTGGACAATTTCCTGGGTGTGACATCAACCGAAGAGGAACTAATGATGATATATGAAGGGGTTAATGGCATAATGCAAGGTGCAAATATGCCTCTCAGGGAGTGGAACAGTAATTCGTCCAGGTTAAAGGACCGGATAAATAGAGACATTCCCGGAGATGGGGTATCTGGGTGTAGTAATGTATTGGGACTGACTTGGGATACTGAGAAAGACTCGTTATTGCTGAAGTCTAATAATTATAGTATTCCCAATAAATTAACTAAGAGAGTCCTACTAGCTGAAGTTTCAAAATGCTTCGATCCACTAGGCTTAGTGGCACCTCTTACAATACGAGGGAAGTTATTGATACACAGACTTTGCAAAAGCCTTTGACAAGTATGACCATGGTGTGATAGCATACAAAATGCGTGATAAAGGAATAACAGGAAAAGTTGGTAGATGGATCTATAATTTCCTAACAAGTAGAACACAAAGAGTAGTAGTCAACAGAGTCAAGTCCGAGGCGGCTACGGTGAAAAGCTCTGTTCCACAAGGCACAGTACTCGCTACCATCCTCTTCCTCATCCTCATATCGGACATAGACAGGGATATCAGCCACAGTGCCGTGTCTTCCTTTACAGATGACACCCGAATCTGCATGACAGTGTCCACCATTGAAGACACTGCAAGACTCCAAGAAGACATCAA
The DNA here is from genome assembly GCA_009830355.1 of Cherax destructor. NCBI lineage: Eukaryota > Metazoa > Arthropoda > Malacostraca > Decapoda > Parastacidae > Cherax > Cherax destructor. Next base: position 188,395 of record WNWK01002706.1, read on the forward strand.
CCAAATCTTTAAATGGGCTGCAGAAAACAATATGAAGTTCAATGATGAGAAATTTCAATTACTCCGATATGGAAAACGTCAGGAAATTAAAATCTCATCGGAGTATAAAACAAATTCAAACCACACAACAGAGCGAAAAACTAATGTCAAAGACCTGGGAGTGATCATAAAGAGGATCTCACCTTCAAGGACCATAACACTGTAGCAATCGCATCTGCCAGAAAAATGACAGGATGGATAATAACCTTCAAAACCAGGGATGCCAAGCCCATGTTGACACTTTTCAGGAAGCTTGTTCTATCTAGGCTGGAATACTGCTGCACAGTAACTGCACCTTTCAAGGCAGGTGAAATTGCTGACCTAGAAAATGTACAGAGAACCTTCACGGCACCCATAACTGCAATAAACCACCTCAATTACTGGGAACGTTTGAAGTTCCTAAACCTGTACTCCCTGGAATGCAAACGGGAGAGATGCATTATTATATACACTTGGAAAATCCTAGAGGGATTAGTACCAAACTTGCACACGAGAGTCACTCCCTACGAAAGCAAAAGACTCGGCAGACGATGTAACATCCCCCCAATGAAAAGCAGGGGAGCCACTGTTTCCCAGCATACATAAGGGGGATTACCAATAGACCCCTGGCTGTCTTCAAGCAAGCACTGGACAGGCACCTAAAGTCGGTGCCTGACCAGCCAGGCTGTGGTTCATACGTTGGACTGCGTGCGGCCAGCAGTAACAGCCTGGTTGATCAGGCTCTGATCCAACATGAGGCCTGGTCACAGATCGGGCCGCAGGGGCGTTGACCCCTGGAACTTTCTCCAGGTAAACAAGAGGCATGGAAGCAAAAGTGTTTGGGATGAAACCCTACCTGAGGAATTCGTTAACAGGTGGGAAGAATTAATTGGTGATTACAGGAAGATTCCAATGCTGGAGTTCACGCGTCAGGTGGTGAGTCAAGAAGGGACTAATATACTCCACATTTTTTTGCTTATCTTCATGTGATAAAGACATTTCTCTAGTTATGAATAAAGCTACAGTGGCTCCAATTAAATTACTTACCTTACCTCAGTTGGAATTAACAGCCATTTATGTGGGTGTCAAATTAGCTGATTATATACGGAGTAAATTGCCGGAGATAAATATTAGCGACACCACAATCTGGTCTGATAATGAGGTATCCTTGCAATGGATTCGTAATGGGAATAGCAAGATTGTGTACATACAGAACAGAGTCGGACAAATTAACAAGATGCAATTTGAATCATCTAACAACGAACTCCGCCCGGCTGCAGTGTGGAAAATATGGGTATTTTCTGAAAGTTATACTAGATAAACGTGCCAATATGAATAGACCTTGCAATATGAATATGACCTTGCATACTATACATGTCAGTGACACTGGTTTGTACTTTAGTGCTACATGCCTGTTTCCTTTTTTAAAAATTGGGACTACATTTGTTGTCTTCCATACCTCAGGTAGTTGCCCTGTTTCGATAGATGTGTTGAAGATTGTTGTTAGTGGTACACATAGCTCCTCTGCTCCCTCTCTCAGGACCCATGGAGAAATGTTATCCGGCCCCATCGCCTTTGAGGTATCTATCTCGCTTAGCAACCTCTTCACTTCCTCCTCAGTTGTGTGTATTGTGTCCAGCACCTGATGGTGTACCCTACCTCTCCACCTTTCTGGAGGCCCTTCTATCTCCTCTGCGACACTTCTTTGAATCTCATGTTGAACTCCTCACACACTTCGCGGTCATTTCTTGTGACCTCCCCTCCTTCTTTCCTCAGCGTGATCCTTGACTATTGTTCTCCTCCTCATGTGGCTGTACAACAGCTTTGGGTCAGATTTGGCTTCCGCTGCTATGTCATTCTCGTATTGTCTTTGGGCCTCCCTTCTTACCTGTGCATATTCATTTCTGGCTCTACGACTGCTCTCCTTATTCTCCTGGGTCCTTTGCCTTCTATACTTCTTCCATTTCCTGGCACTCTTGGTTTTGGCTTCCCTGCACCTTTGGGTGAACCATGGGCTCATCCTGGCTTTTTTGCTTTTCCTGTTACCCTTGGGTATAAACCTCTCCTCAGCTTCCTTGCAAATTGTTGTCATATATTCCATCATCTCTTTTACTGACTTCCCTGCCAGCTCTCTGTCCCACTGAACTCCGTGCAGGAAGTTCTTCATGCCTACGTAGTCCCCTTTCTTGTAGCTTGACTTTATTCATCCAGCCCTTCCTGCTTTTCCCTCCACTTATAACTCTACTATGTATTCGAAGATTAGAACCATATGATCACTGGCCCCAAGGGGGCTTTCATATGTAATGTCCTCAATATCTGCACTACTCAAGGTGAATACTAGGTCCAGTCTCACTGGTTCATCCTCTCCTCTCTCTCTGGTAGTGTCCCTTACATGTTGGTACATGAGATTTTCCAGTACCACCTCAAACATCTTAGCCCTCCACGTTTCTTGGCCCCCATGTGGCTCTAAGTTCTCCCAATCGATTTCCTTATGGTTGAAGTCACCCATGATCAGTACCTTCACCCTGTTCGCATGAGCCCTTCTGGCCACTTCGGCCAGTGTATCAACCGTCACTCTATTACTCTCATCAAACTCTTGCCTTGGCCTCCTGGTGTTTTGTGGTGGGTTATACATAACTGCAATTATCCCCTTTGGACCTCTGGACTGAAGCGTACCTATTATATAATCTCCTGTTTCTCCTCTGTCTCCAGCAGTGCCACTCCTCCACCCTTTCTGTTCCCTCTGTCTTTCCTCATCATCTGATATCCCGTTGGAAAGATGGCATCTGTTATCATTCCTGTGAGCTTTGTTTCAGTGAGGGCTATGATGTCCGGTGATGCCTCTTTGATTCTTTCATGCCACTCCTCCCACTTATTCATTATTCCATCAGCGTTGGTGTACCATACATTCAGTTTCCTCTCCAACACTGTGTTTTGGGGGGTCTGCGGGGGTGGGGGCCCTGGCGGTGTGCTGCGGGATTCTACAGCATAGTGTAGGGTGGGGGATGTAAGTGTGGATTGTGGACTGTGTTGGGATAGCGTGTTTGGTTTTGTGGTTCTGGGGATGGGTCTGTGTGTGCTTGCTCTTGTTGCTCTGTCCTGCTCTGGTTGATCTCTGCTGATTCTGTCTATGTCTCTCTTCCTAGCTCATTTCGATTTTGCCTCCACTCCCTCAGCTGCTGTCGTTCTGTTTTTGTTCTGTCCCAGTCTAGGAACACCTTCTTGTATGCTGATGATTCCCTTAGCCATGGTTTTTTCTTGCAGGATCCTGATTCACACTGTTTCTGTCTTGAAAATCAGCTTATCTGGTCGTTTTCTTCCCTTCACGTACCCCCCTATTCTCTGAAAATTTACTATCTCAGACATGTCTTCTTCGCCTATTTCTCTGATGATGTTTTCAATCTCCTGTCTTTCCTCCTGCCATCTTTCAGTGTGTGTCCTTAACTCGCTCTCCTGGAGCCCGTGAATGAACACTGACTTCTCCCTCTCTGCCTCCCATTACTTTTTCCTCTGTGTCTCCCCAATGTTTTCCTGTAGCTCTTGGTGACCTGGTTGTGCCACTGCGTGTGGCCTATCCCCCTCTCCCCCATCACCCCTCTCCCCATCACCCTCTCTCCCACCACCACCACCCCCACTCCCAGCTGCTCTCCCCCTTCATTCATTGGCCCTGCTTGGTGGACTGATAGGGCCTTAGCATAGGTTATGTCTCCTTCCTTCCCGTTGGGTTCCTTGTTTGGTAAGGGTGTACCAGCTACACATGCAATGTCTCCTCTGGTCCATACCCCTGTAACTCGCTTCAACCTATTTACGTACCTCACATTCTAGAGCTTTTATCCTGGCTACTGCAGCTTCAACTTGTGACTCCCATTTCTTCCTCTCCTCCTCCAACCTCCCTTCCAATTTCACACAAAGCTCTGCCTCCATCCTTTTCTCCATTTTTGCAGAGACCTCACCTAGTTTGCTCTCCCACTCTTGTTCCATCCTTTTGCATTGCTCTTCCATCCATTCTTTCCTACCAGGGCCATTCTCCTCTGATCCCCTGGGCCTTTGAGTTCCCCTCTGAGACACCATTGTTGCTGTAGTTGTGTGTGTGTTTGGGGAAGTGTAGGGGCTAAGGGGGAGAGAGAAGGGGAAAGGGACAGGAAGTGTGATTGAAGGGTGGAGAAAGAGGGGGAAGGGGGCTGAAGGAAAAAGGGGTGGAAGTGAGGAAGGAAAAGAGAAAGAGGGGGGAGAGAGGGAGAGGAAAAGGGGAAGGAGCAAAAGAGACAAGGGAGAGGGATAGGAGAGAGAGAGAGAGTAGGGTGTATTTTTTGTAATGGGTAGAGGGAGTGGTGCCAGGGAGGAAGGAAAAGAAAATGAGGGGGTGTGGGTGTTTGCATGTGTATTTGTGTACTCATATATGTGTGAGTGAGTGTGCTCAAGTATGTATGTAAGCTCGTGTGTGTACTCACCTAATTGTGGTTGTAGAGGTCGAGACTCAGCTCCTGGCCTCGCTTCTTCACCTATTTGTGGGTGTGAGTGTGTGTGTAACCCAACAATTAATATTCGCACCGATAACTCATTACAGTTGTGATCGGGTGTGGACGTGGGAATTGCTCATTATTTTATAATTTGTTTTTGGTTGTAACCATGTATAAACGTAAGTAAATTTACTTACATGATCCATTACCTTTGTAACTTGTGAGTTCATTACCTTTGTACCTTGTTCAGCTATCAAAACTTTGGGGCCCAGTCCCTGGACCTATTATGTACCTCTGTAATCTGTAAATACCTTTGTAACTTGTCATGATTGTGACCAGATCTACCTGAAGTTCATTACCTTTGTAACTTGCTCAGGTATCAAAACTTTGGGGCTCAGTCCCTGGACCCATTATGTACCTCTGTAATCTTTTGACTACTGCCCACAAGATGGGTATGGGGTGCATAATAAAGATATTAAACTAAGGTTCCGCCAACTGTAATGTGAGGAGGTCCTCTCTCAGTGTGAGCAAGGAATAGGCTAATAACCAGCAGTAATTGTTTTTTAAATCCAGAAGTCAGGGTGGGTAGTCAGGTGTGTCTATTAGACTAGTGCTCACTGGATTAGATTTTAGATTCTGCCACCGAAGTGGCTAGTTTATTGTGCACCCCATATCCATCCTGTGGACGGTAGCGCAAGAGCATATGGATACACAAAAGGCCTAAGAACTAGGCCCCAAAAGGGTTAACAATTGTACATATGGATTTATATCTACAGTTCACTTATCTGTTACAAGCAAATTTAGGGAATTTGCTTAGTATATCTGGTATCTTATTTTCATTAATAAGATATCTTGACATGTCACATAGGTTATTATACTGTCTATCTCTGTATTCCTCAATAAGTGGACAATTAAGCACATAGTGTTCAAGACAGTGACCATATGCCTGATCACATAATTTGCATTTAGTTTGATCATCATCTGTGTGTCTCCCAAACTGCCAGAAGTACTTGTAGCCAAGCCTACGCCTGGCCACTACAACATCAGTCAGTACAGTAATTCCTTTGTCCCGGATTTTTGAGTATCTATACCTGGCTTCTCCAATGAGCATGCTGTTAGTCATTATATGAGTCAAGAGCTTCCAGTGATGACATAGAATCAGTAATGATGATAGAGTCAAGCTCAGTGTCATAAGTTAGCTATAGTGCCATTAGGATTGCAAACAATTCAGTTTGCAGTGTGGACCCCCAGTTTTTAATTCTTATGCCTAGTTCAACAAATTTATTATTGTTCTTAACTAAAGAGGTGGCAACAAGAGCAGATGCAGCCCTGCCAGAAGACTCCTGTTTAGATCCATCAGTGCATATAACTTGTGATAACTTATTACTAACAGCTAGGCGAGAAATTTCTTCTTGAGCAGTTGCTTTAACAAGTGATTTAAGGAAGGGATTACTAGCAATGAGCTTTTTGGGAGGGGCTTGCAGGTATGTGATATTAAATGAACACATCTTCCATGGAGGAGTGAAATACTCTAGTTGCCTACAGTGATACAATTCATGCAGGTTGTAAAACTTAATGTAATTGCATGTTTTCACAATCCATTTAGATCTGTGAGTATTTACTTCTAGACATATAGTAAGATTCATTGTGACAGTGTCTGGTTCATTTCTTAACGTTCTAATACCAAGTACAGTGTTAATCTCAACAATCCTATCACTGATACTAGAAATACCAAGCTACTTCCTCATATTAAGAACCTTTGTAGATTTAGGACAGCCAAGAATAATTCTGAGAGCTTCATTTTGCATTAACTCCAAGGGTCGGAGAGAACTTTCTCTAGCTAATATCAACATGGAAGCAGCATAATCAATTAAGGACCTAACATAGGCTATGTACATCATTCTCATGATTCTCACATTAGCACCATAGTTGGGGTTGTAGCCAGCAACAACTTTAAGAGCATTTAGCCGATCTTTGCATTTTTTATTTAGTTGTGATATAGTGGATTTGTTAAAGGGTACATCTACACCAAGATATCTGTAAGTTTTAACGTAGCTAATGTTTTCACCCTGAAAATAGATGGGTGGGGAATGCCGTATGCTTGTTAATATCTTTGTTTTAGAGGAAGATATTACGAGGCCTAGTCGATTACAAATTGCTTGAACTTCATTAAGAACGGTACTCATCTTTTTATGCCCTGTTGTGTGGATCATGATGTCATCAGCATATACCTGGAGAGAGTTCCAGGGGTCAACGCCCCTGCGGCCCGGTCTGTGACCAGGCCTCATGTTGGATCAGAGCCTGATCAACCAGGCTGTTACTGCTGGCCGCACACAGTCCAACGTACGAACCACAGCCTGGCTGGTCAGGTACCGACTTTAGGTGCCTGTCTAGTGCCTGCTTGAAGACAGCCAAGGGTTTTTTGGTAATCCCCCTGATGTATGCTGGGAAGCAGTTGAACAGTCTTGGGCCCCTGACAGAAATGAATATGCACAGGTAAGAAGGGAGGCCCAAAGACAATACGAGAATGACATAGCAGCGAAAGCCAAATCTGACCCAAAGCTGTTGTACAGCCACATCAGGAGGGAAACAACAGTCAAGGACCAGGTGATCAGGCTGAGGAAGGAAGGAGGGGAGGTCACAAGAAATGACCGCAAAGTGTGTGAGGAGCTCAACATGAGATTCAAAGAAATGTTCACAGAGGAGAGAGAAGGGCCTCCAGAAAGGCGGAGAGTTAGGGTACACCATCAGGTGCTGGACACAATACACACAACAGAGGAGGAAGTGAAAGGCTGCTAAGCGAGATAGATACCTCAAAGGCAATGAGGCCGGATAATATTTCTCCATGGGTCCTGAGAGAGGGAGCAGAGGAGCTATGTGTACCACTAACAACAATCTTCAACACATCTATCGAAACAGGGCAACTACCAGCAAATGTAGTCCTAATTTTTAAAAAAGGAAACAGGCACGTAGCACTAAACTACAGACCAGTGTCACTGACATATATAGTATGTAAGGTCATGGAGAAGATTATCAGAAGAGTGGTGGAGCACCTGGAAAGGAATAAGCTTATCAACGACGGCCAACACGGTTTCAGGGACGAGCAATCCTGTGTCACAAACCTACTGGAGTTCTACGACAGGGTGACAGCAGTAAGACAAGAGAGAGAGGGGTGGGTAGATTGCATATTCTTGGACTTTAAGAAGGCGTTTGACACAGTTCCACACAAGAGATTACTACAGAAGCTGGAGGACCAGGCAGGGATAACAGGGAAGGCACTACAATGGATCAGGGAATACCTGTCAGGAAGACAGCAGCGAGTCATGGAACGTGGCGAGGTGTCAGAGTGAGCGCCGGTGACGAGTGGGGTTCCACAGGGGTCAGTCCTAGGACCGGTGCTGTTTCTGGTATTTGTGAACGACATGACGGAAGGAATAGACTCCGAAGTGTCCCTGTTTGCAGATGATGTGAAGTTGATGAGAAGAATTCATGTAAACAGCCTATCCAGAGGCTGTTTCAAACTGCGCGGCACTATGGTGCTGCCCTCTATAGGCCTATCAAGGTCGGGCTGGTCAGCCATGCTTCTCTCTCACTTACACGGCCTACCTCACTGAAGCAGCATCTCCCCTACGTGCTGGCTCCGGTCCCCTCACGCTCTGTCCCCGTGTACACCACACCTTGCCATTAATAAACTGAGTCTAGTCATCGGCCGTATCTCTGCACCTACGCTACCATTCTACTGCCCAAAGTAAGCAGCCAAAGTTAGACTTAACAGTGGTGACAGCGGTGGGATTTTTCTGGCGCGTCTCTTCCCCGAACTACTGGAGGGCTCCGGCTAGCTCGGGCTCCGGGCGAGGAGCGCTTGCCGTGGTGCGACGACAAGATGCTACGCAACTGAGGCACTCACTGGAGTATGACTGGATGTATGGTGGTAAACACAATCGCCCTCCCGGTGCTGCGCACGGGGACGGTGATTATCACGGTGTGGGGGCTGAGGTTTATAACACTCAGAACGGTAATGACCTCTTTTACCGCAGTTAAAACAGGTAACCACGCGCTTCGCGGGTGGTGCTGACAACGGTGTGCGCTTATGACGCTTGGACTTAGATGGAGGAGACGCTGGCAAAGTCGTCTTGCTAGCCCTCCGGTCATAACCTGACCTGCCGTTTTGATTCGGCTTGGTCTGAGGTTTGCTGTTCGTCCTAGCCTTGGCTGCTGATTGCTGGACGGCTGCAGCAAAAGTGACGGGGTTGCACGGGGGGCGACACAAGGGTTGGGAATTGAGGGACTTGCAAGGGTACCAGCAAAGGGGGACAAGCCTTGTCTTTCTCGCCCAGCGGTTTAATTTTTCGATAGCATTAAAAGGGGCCCAGGATGTGTTTTCCCTTTGGGGGCCCAAACCTAATTCGTCAATCCTATCATGGAGATGGGGGTGGGGGATCTCTCCCCATGGCCTCCGACGATTGGGGATGATTTTTTGAAATTTTTATACCATCACTTTGACCCGCTATCCTTCATAATGTCAATAAAATCTAACGTGCTCCCCCTGGAACCGACAGGAAAACCGGGGAGGGCTTTCATCCCGGGGGTTGGCACTCATTCATGACGCTCGTGATAATGTCAAAGGGAATGGCTCTGATGCCTGCGCCCCGGGAAATAAATTCGGGTTTTTTTGGCTTGGACCTTCATAGCCGGTTTCTCCCCTTTGCACCCTTGACGCAGCTCCTTAAAAAAGATGTTCCCCTTTGGGGGGACGTGTTTAAAACCAAAAAAGGCTTTCGTCACCGGGGAAAAGGGTTTTTAGCCCCGGGCCTTTGGTTCCCCGATTTCACCCAAAACGTTCACCTTGACGACAGATGCCAGCAAAAATTGGCATCGGTGCATCTTGTCCCCCGGGAAACTAATGGGGGCAACGGGAATAGCTTATGCTAGCCTGTTCTTACCAAAACTGAAGTCAATTACTCTGGTGACAGAGCTAGAAGC
>WNWK01002707.1:2500-195000 GCA_009830355.1 Cherax destructor
GGTAAGGGGTGTTTTAGTCCCAGGGGGAAGGGGTTATGCTAACCCATGGTAAGGGGTGTTTTAGCCCCAGCGGGAAAAGGGCATACTCACCCAGGGTAAGGGGTACTTCAGCCCCAGTGGGAAAAGGGCATACTAACCCATGGTAAGGGGTGCTTCAGCCCCAGGGGGAAAGGGGTCATACTAACCCAGGGTAAGGGGTGCTTCAGGCAGCCTTCCTCATTCCGACTCTTTTTCTTGCAGAATCATTAAATCCAAGAAGCTCCGCCAGTGACTTTTATCCCGTCTCGCTGTTCTACTCCCCAGAGTTTAGCCAAAGCTGTTTCTGCACAGTGTTTTATTCCTAAGCTGATGAAGTTTTAAAACTAGCACAGGAGGTTTTAAAACTAGCACAGGAGGTTTTAAAACTAGCATAGGAGGTTTTAAAAGTAACCCAGGAGGTTTTAAAACTAGCATAGGAGATTTTAAAACTAGCATAGAAGGTTTTAAAACTAGCACAGGAGGTTTTAAAACTAGCACAGGAGGTTTTAAAACTAGCATAGGAGGTTTTAAAAGTAGCCCAGGAGGTTTTAAAACTAGCATAGGAGATTTTAAAACCAGCATAGGATGTTTTAAAACTAGCACAGGAGGTTTTAAAACTAACAAGGAGGTTTTAAAACTAGCATAAGATGTTTTAAAAGTAGAACAGGAGGTTTTAAAACTATAACAGGGGGTTTAAAGTAGCCCAGGAAGTTTTTAAACTATAACAGGGGGTTCTAAAGTAGCCCAAGAGGTTTTGAAAGTATCACGGGAGGTTTTAAAGTAGCCCATGCTTTAAAAGTAGCCCAGATTTTAAAAGTAGCCCAGGAAGTTTTAAAACTATCACAGGAGGCTTTTAAATTAGCCCAGAAGGTTTTGAAAGTAACACAGGAGGCTTTAAAAGTAACCCAGGTTTTATAAGTAGCCCGGGAGGTTTCAAAAGTAGCCCATGTTTTAAAAGTAGCCCAGGAGGTTTTAAAAGTATCCCAGAAGGCTTAGAAAGTATCCCAGATTTTAAAACTAGCCTAGGTTTTAAAAGTAGTCCAGTTTTTTTTTAAAATAGCCCAGGAGGTTTTAATATTATCCGAGAAGGTTTTAAAACTATCCGAGAAGGTTTTAACATAAATGGAAGAGGTTTTTAACTTTAGCTGTGAATATTTCACCATACGAAGACTGGGAAGGAAGATTTAACCTGGAATATCATAGTAAGGAATGGTAGCCAGAGTGTGTACATTGTGGGGTCGAAACATCGTCTACATTTCGAGCCACTCCCACACGTGCTTCTTTGCCCCTCCTCCACCTACCTTCATCCATGTTCTATGTTCCACCTCCCTCCATTATTGATCTCTGTTCCTCATCCCTTCATTATTGTTCTTTGTTCCAACTCCCTTCATTATTGTTCTATCTTCCTCCTCCCTTCATTATTGTTCTCTGTTCCTCCTCCCTTCATTATTGTTCTTTGTTCCACCTCCCTTCATTATTGTTCTCTGTTCCTCCTCCCTTCATTATTGTTCTCTGTTCTTCCTCTTCATTATTGTTCTCTCTTCCTCCTCCCTTCATTATTGTTCTATGTTCCACCTCCCTTCATTATTGTTCTCTGTTCCTCCTCCCTTCATTATTGTTCTCTCTTCCTCCTCCCTTCATTATTGTTCTATGTTCCACCTCCCTCCATTATTGATCTCTGTTCCTCATCCCTTCATTATTGTTCTTTGTTCCAACTCCCTTCATTATTGTTCTATCTTCCTCCTCCCTTCATTATTGTTCTCTGTTCCACCTCCCTTCATTATTGTTCTTTGTTCCACCTCCCTTCATTATTGTTCTTTGTTCCTCCTCCCTTCATTATTGTTCTTTGTTCCACCTCCCTTCATTGTTGTTCTCTCTTCCTCTTCCCTTCTTTATTGTTCTCTCTTCCTCCTCCCTTCATTATTGTTCTCTCTTCCTCCTCCCTTCATATTGTTCTCTCTCCTCCCTTCATTATTGTTCTCTGTTCCACCTCCCTTCATTATTGTTCTTTGTTCCACCTCCCTTCATTATTGTTCTTTGTTCCTCCTCCCTTCATTATTGTTCTTTGTTCCACCTCCCTTCATTGTTGTTCTCTCTTCCTCCTCCCCTCATCATTGTTCTTTGTTCCACCTCCCTTCATTATTGTTCTCTTTTCCTCCTCCCTTCATTATTGTTCTTTGTTCCACTTCCCTTCATTATTGTTCTTTGTTCCACCTCCCTTCATCAGTGTTCCCTGTTCCACCTCCCGTCATCACTGGTCCACCTCCCGTCATCACTGGACCACCTCCCGTCATCACTATTCCACCTCCCTTCATCACTGGTCCACCTCCCTTCATCACTGGTCCACCTCCCGTCATCACTGGTCCACCTTCCGTCTCATGGTCATTCCTGTCATACTGATCACTCAGTCTACTGGTCACTCGTCATCACTGGTCCACCTCGTCATCACTGGTCCCTCGTCATCACTGACCACCTCCGTCATCTATTCCACCTCCCTCATCACTGGTCCACCTCCGTCATCACTGGTCACCTCATCACTGCCTCCGTCATCACTATTCCACCTCCTTCATCACTGGTCCACCTCCCGTCATCACTGGTCCATCTCCCTTCATCACTGGTCCACCTCCCGTCATCACTTTCCACCTCCTTCATCACTGGTCCACCTCCCTGTCATCACTGGTCCACTCCTTCATCACTGGTCTCACTGTCCCTCCGTCTTTCACTTTCATCACTTCCCTTCATCACTGGTCCACCTTCCTGTCATCACTGGTCCACCTCCCGTCATCACTGGTCCACTCCCGTCATCACTGGTCCACTTCCGTCATCACTTATTTCTCACTCCCTTTCATCTACTGGTCCTACCTCCTGTCATCACTGGTCCACCTCTCCGTCATCACTGGTCCACTCCCGTCATCACTGGTCCACCTCCGTCATCACTGGTCCACCTCCCGTCATCACTGGTCCACCTCCCGTCATCACTGGTCCACCTCCCGTCATCACTGGTCCACCTCCCGTCATCACTGGTCCACCTCCCGTCATCACTGGTCCACCTCCTGTCATCACTGGTCCACTCTCCGTCATCACTGGTCCACTCTCCTCATCACTGGTCCAGCTACCGTCATACTGGTCCACCTCCCGTCATCATGGTCCACCTCCCATCATCACTGGTCCACCTCCCGTCATCACTGGTCCACCTCCCGTCATTACTGTTCCACCTCCCGTCATCACTGGTCCATCTAACGTCATCATTGGTCCACCTTCCTGTCATCACTGGTCCACCTCCCGTCATCACTGGTCCACCTCCCGTCATCACTGGTCCACCTCCCGTCATCACTGGTCCACCTCCCGTCATCACTGGTCCACCTCCCGTCATCACTGGTCCACCTCCCGTCATCACTGGTCCACCTCCCGTCATCACTGGTCCAGCCACCGTCATCACTAGTCCACCTCCCGTCATCACTGGTCCAGCCACCGTCATCACTGGTCCACCTCTCGTCATCACTGGTCCACTTCGTCATACTGGTCCACTCCCGTCATCACTGGTCCACCTCTCGTCATCACTGGTCCACCTCCGTCATCACTGGTCCACTCTCCCGTCATCACTGGTCCACCTCCTGTCATCACTGGTCCACCTCCTGTCATCACTGGTCCACCTCGTCTCTGTCACTCGTCACTGGTCCCCCTCCTGTCATCACTGGTCCACCTCCGTCATCACTGGTCCACCTCCGTCATCACTGGTCCACTCGTCACCTGGTCACTCTCCGTCACTGATCCACCTCCCGTCATCACTGGTCCACCTCCCGTCATCACTGGTCCACCTCCCGTCATCACTGGTCCAGCCACCGTCATCACTGGTCCACCTCCCGTCATCACTGGTCCAGCCACCACTCTCACAGATTGAAATAAAACACACAGTCATTCTTGCAGAGTTCGTCACACACACACACGTGAATCCATTCTCTTGATTTCAGATTTTTCAGAGAAGCTGTCTCTCTTCTATTGCCTGCGGGAGGTTCTCTCTCTCTCTCTCTCTCTCTTCTCTCTCTCTTTTTTCTTATCTATCTCTGTCATTCCTGCTGCTGAGTGTATAGTGAGTTATGTTCTGAGGGAGAGACGTCTCTCTCCATTCTTCTCTCTCTTGTTCCTGAGTGTATTGAGAGATATCTCAACCTGACTTGTTTTTGCCTTGTCTCAGTGTTTTTCGCAAATGATGAATTATTTTTTTTCTATTGGAAGTCTTTATGGAAAAGTACATAAATTTCTTCGGGTTATTTTTTTCTCTCCAACAAGGTAAATACTAGGACATGTTTGTGTCCTGGGACCTTGATCCCTTCTAACATACATAGTCTTGATGTTAAGACTCTCTTCACTAATGTTCCTCTTAATGTTTTCGTGTTTCTCACATTGATGGCTACTTAAAGGGCTCCTTCATCTCTTATCCTAAAGTCTTGATCGTAATCCTCTTTTGTGGAATCCAACTCGTTTTCCTTCTGTTCTCATTTTGGTGATGCTGTGGGCTCACCTCCCTATTCTTGCTAACCCTGTTTTACTTCCTACTATTGTGGTATGTCCATCTCTCTGGCATCGCTGTGGAGATGTGGTCTTTGTTCTCTGGCCACACGATTAATCTCCTCCAACCTTTTCTCGATGGCCACAATAATCTTGCTCCATTTATCAAGTCTGAGGCTGAATAAGAATGTAACTCATTGTTCGCCTTCCTCGGTGTTTATGTTCACTGCTCTGTGACGGGCGTTTCTTTTCCTGTCCACCGCAAGACCATTGGTAAACATAGACTTACTCCATCTATCCGGAACACAGTTGTTGGTAGAGTTACCGACAATGTGTTAGGTATAAGGACACATTTTTTTGTGGCGAGAGCGAAACGTTGTCACCATAAAATGTCGCATTATTTGCACAAGTATTTTTTATTTTTATTTTTACCTATGAACAGTGTTTTGTTTCTCTCTTCCTCCTCCCCTTTAAGACATCTTTATTTCAATGAAGATGTCTTAAGTGTATGTGTGCTCTTGTGTCCGTCCGTCCACTCTGGACAGGAACAGTAGCAGAACGACGACGGTGAATTACATCTCAAGAAACTGGAAACCCGAGTAACTCAACACACTCACACCTGATAAAATCAAGTTACCTCACATTTCATAAGTTTTTATTTTCTAGTCTAACACCTGTCCCCAAGGAACAGATGAGCACTGCAGACGGTTTACTGGACCATGCTAGGAAGGAAAAAAAAGCAAGAACGGAGAGACAGAACACGGGAGAGGACACGACAGGTCAAGAGGAAAGGAGCGAAGAAGGAAGGAAGGGGCAGGTTAAATCATGAGTGTTCTGAAGATCAGAACATTTGGCAATATGTTGAGAAAGGCATTCATCTGTAGAACGAAAACCAACACTAAAATTCATGTACTAAAATGATTCAACAAGACGGAGTCTTTGAAAAATAAACGAAGCTAACATAGTTTTAACAGACACCAGTTTATAAGACAGCTACTATCTTTAACATAACAGAAAAGAGAAGTGGTGAACACTCATTTTACATTCTTTAAGTCAGTCAGAAAGAGACCGTCCAGTTTCATCAAAACATTAAAGATGGGAAGAGGAGAGGGACATGATGAAGTAGACATCGGAGGCATCAGTGACAGGAGGAGAAATATTAACCAGATCACTAGAAATATTATTATCGGAAATATTATTATCGGAAAGGTATAGAAGATTCCCAAGTAAGGCATATTAACCGACACTGAGAAGGATAGTAGACAATACTTAGGAAGAGATACTTCTGAGAACATTCGAGTACCCCAGAGGAGGACATTTAAACGGACAAAGAGCACATTCTATTCCTTTCTTTTATTAATTAAAAAGGTTACACAGAATGATAGCAATCCATCTATATAGTATCCAATGAGAAAAGTATTTTCTCAAATCACATGACCTATTACAAGCGACTAGAAAAAGCTTGGAGCTGGCTATTATATCTTCTAGTTTCATACTTGACATCTCAGAAACCCTCCTACCCATATGGGGAGTAGGGGGGATGGTGGTGGGGTGGGATTGGCACCGACCTCTGACCACATTCTGAGAGAAGCTGTGGCCGGTGACACACCTGCACTACGCTACTCTGAAAACACTCTCCCTGCTTTAGTTGCTCTCTTGCAACATTGCATAGCTCCTGATGACGTACTGAAAAGTGTGAAAGTACTTGAGCTAAAGATTGCCACCCCCCGTGGCTTGTCTTGCATATATACATGTTTTTTTGTTTACCTCCTTGCCTGTTTACATGCCTGCCTAAGTACCTGTCTACCTGCCTGTCTACCTGTCTCTCTGTTTGTCGACCTGCCTGTCTTTCTGAGTCATGGCTCAGACGACCAGTTTGTTTAGCTATCTATTTTATCAATAAATCTATCTTTTTTTATTAAGGTTCCTGTCTGCTGGTCTTCAGCTCAGTGTTACCGTTTTGTATGCTAATATCTTTCCTTGGAGCCTTTACCAGCCTCCTGTCTTCCTCCTCCTGCCTTCCTCCTCCTGCCTTCCTCCTCCTGCCTTCCTCCTCCTGCCTTCCTCCTTCTGCCTTCCTCCTCCTGCCTTCCTCCTCCTGCCTTCCTACTGTCTTCCTACTGCCTTCCTCCTACTTCCTCCTGCCTTCCTCCTTCCCTCCTACTTCCCTCCTCTTCCTACTCTTCTTTATTCTCCTCCTCTTTCTCCTACTCTTCCTCCTCCTCCTCCCCTTACACATCTCCTCTTTCTCGTATTCCTCTTCCTCTTCTTCCTCTTACCCCTCCTCTTCCTCCTCCTCTTCACTTCCCATTGAAGCTTTAAACAAGGACCAGATGGATGGGCGAAATTTTACAGCAAGTGGCCTCAAATTTCTGAAAATCATTGGACAAAAAAAGAGAAAGACTTTATTTGTTTGTTTTTGCGAGTTCATTTCCATTTGAAGATGAATGGTGAGGTAAAATTACCTCCACGTTGAGTAGAGAGAGAGAGACAGAGACAGACAGACAAAGACAGAGAAAGAAAGAGAAAGAGAGACAGACAGACAAAGTCAGAGAAAGAGAGAAGAAAGAGAGAGAAAAAGAGAACGAAAGAAAGAAAGAAAGAGAGAGACAGACAGACAAAGACAGAGAAAGAGAGAAGAAAGAGAGAACGAAAGAAAGAAAGAAAGAGAGAGACAGACCGACAGACAGACAAAGACAGAGAAAGAGAGAAGAAAGAGAGAGAGAAAAAAGAGAACGAAAGAAAGAAAGAAAGAAAGAGAGAAACGGAGAATGCGTTCTTCTGTAACGAAATATTTCTTAATGTTGATAAGTAAACGTTTCTTAATGTGGCGAAACGATTTTTACTGCTCTAACGAAACGTTTCTTAGCCAAACTGATGAAACGCTTTTCCTACTATAACGAAACTTTTCCTTAATGTTACTAACGATACGTTAGTTAATGTGGCGAAACGATCTTTACCCTGCTGTGGCAAAACGTTCCTTAATGTAACTAACGGAAAAAAAATCCCTGTCAAGAAGACACTAAGAAACGTCTGAAGTGACAGTCTGATGTTAAGTCAACATCGATGTTTTTGTTTGAATTGTTATGTTTATGTTCCAGAGGTTGATGTTTACAATGTTGTTCTGGTGTTTACAATGTTGTTCTGGTGTTTGCAATGTTGATTTTAGTGTTTACAATGTTGTTTTAGTGTTTACAATGTTGTTTTAGTGTTTACAATGTTGTTTTAGTGTTTACAATGTTGTTTTAGTGTTTACAATGTTGTTTTAGTGTTTACAATGTTGTTTTAGTGTTTACAATGTTGTTTTAGTGTTTACAATGCTGTTTTAGTGTTTACAATGTTGTTTTAGTGTTTACAATGTTGTTTTAGTGTTTGCAATGTTGAATTTAGTGAGTGTTTACAATGTTGTTTTAGTGTTTACAATGTTGTTTTAGTGTTTGCAATGTTGATTTTAGTGTTTACAATGTTGTTTTAGTGTTTGCAATGTTGAGATTAGTGTTTACAATGTTGTTTTAGTGTTTACAATGTTGTTTTAGTGTTTACAATGTTGTTTTAGTGTTTGCAATGTTGTTTTAGTGTTTGCAATATTTTTTTAGTGTTTACAATGTTGTTTTAGTGTTTACAATGTTGTTTTAGTGTTTACAATGTTGTTTTAGTGTTTACAATGTTGTTTTAGTGTTTACAATGTTGTTTTAGTGTTTGCAATGTTGTTTTATTGTTTGCAATGTTGTTTTAGTGTTTACAATGTTGTTTTAGTGTTTACAATGTTGCTCTGGTGTTTACAATGTTGTTTTAGTGTTTACAATGTTGTTTTAGTGTTTACAATGTTGCTCTGGTGTTTGTTGTTCTGGTGTTTACAATGTTGTTCTGGTGTTTACAATGTTGTTCTGGTGTTTACAATGTTGGTCTGGTGTTTACAATGTTGTTCTGGTGTTTACAATGCTGTGTCTACAAGCTGGTGTAAATTCTCTGATTAGTTCACTCGCTTTATCTCTTCCTCTCACATCCCTCTTACATTCTCCTCTTCTTCCTCTCTCACACACTCCTAGTCCCCTCTCACATCCCCACCTCTCTTCTCACACACTCCTCCTCCCTCTCACATCCCCTCCTCTCTTCTCACACACTCCTCCTCTCTCACATCCCCTCCCTCATACCCCTTCCCCTCACATCATCGTCCATCATCCTATTCTCCTCCTTCCCCTCTTTTCCCCCTATAATCTCCATAATAAAAAAATAGCAGACTGTTAATCATAAGTACAGAATACAGTCTGGATCATCACAACTCATTGCCCACTGAGTACAAAATAACCCAAAGATATTAGAAGCATTTTATGTAGAATTCTATTAACCAGAACAGCTGACGACACTGTAATCACTCCCTTGTAACCTATTCACCGTTGATATGTACCGTTAACTGTTAACCGGAATGGGCACCGTTGCGTGGTGGAATATTCCTGATTTTGGGAATCATTAGCCAAACCACAACAGTTTAAATTCCGGGTCGTCGATCAAAAGATTTAGGTTCGATACCCAGATAGAGGGGAGAGGTTAGAGAAACTTTCCCTAGGTCTGCTGTCCCTGTTGCAACTGGCAGTAAATAGGTAGATAGCAGTTAGTCGACAGTTGTGGGTGGCATCCTGGGGAAAGAAGGCAAGAAGCAGCAAGCCACACTGTTTGTCTCCAGTTAATTGATCACCTCAAAATATATATATATATATATATATATATATATATATATATATATATATATATATATATATATATATATATATATATATATATATATATATATATAAAAATTTATGGCTGGCGAAACGTCTCCACAATACACACATAACCAGCACATTGAAGAAAGGACCTTACGACGACGTTTCGGTCTGACTAGGACAACTGACAAGGCACATTCCACAGTAAAGATGTCCACGTGTTATATATGTGTTTCATGCTACAGGAAACCTCCATATGACGTCTCCATCTGCCCAGGACCATTATCAGTGCAAAAGTGAGATAGGTCAGTGCAAGTGGTTAGAGAGGGCCCAGGTCAGTGCAAGAGGTTAGAGAGGAGCCCAGGTCAGTGCAAGATGTTAGAGAGGGGCCCAGGTCAGTGCAAGATGTTAGAGAGGGGCCCAGGTCAGTGCAAGAGGTTAGAGAGGGGCCCAGGTCAGTGCAAGAGGTTAGAGAGACCCAAGGTTAGTGCAAGAGGTTAGAGAGGGGCCCAGGTTAGTGCAAGAGGATAGAGAGGGTCTAGGTCAATGCAAGAGGTTAGAGAGGGCCCAGGTCAGTTCAAGAGGTTATAGAGGGCCTAGGTCAGTTCAACAGGTTAGAGAGGGCCCAGATCAGTTCAAGAGGTTAGAGAGGGTCTAGGTAAGTGCAAGAGGTTAGAGAGGGACCAGGTCAGTGCAAGAGGTTAGAGAGGGGTCCAGGTCAGTGCAAGAGGTTAGAGAGGGGCCCAGGTCAGTGCAAGAGGTTAGAGAGGGCCTAGGTCAGTGCAAGAGGTTAGAGAGGGACCAGGTCAGTGCAAGAGGTTAGAGAGGGGCCCAGGTCAGTGCAAGAGGTTAGAGAGGGCCTAGGTCAGTGCAAGAGGTTAGAGAGGGACCAGGTCAGTGCAAGAGGTTAGAGAGGGCCTAGGTCAGTGCAAGAGGTTAGAGAGGGCCTAGGTCAGTGCAAGAGGTTAGAGAGGGACCAGGTCAGTGCAAGAGGTTAGAGAGGGGTCCAGGTCAACACCTTGTATAAAGCCCATCCTTCGTGATGGAATATGACAGGAAAATATTCCTAGCTTTTGTTCCCACAGTGTAATTATCATATAGAAAAAGGTAGCAATAAACTACTGATATATCTAGTTTTGTTTTGTTTAAAAAAAAAAAAACTTTTAAGACTCTTCCATGTTTTCGCCAAGGTAGTTAATAAGAGTTGTATATTTTCTTCTCGGAAGCTGCGACTATCTTGTACCTTCTTGCAGCTTCGTCTTAACTGTTGACACAGTTGTGCTTGCCTTAGGTGAGTTATGTTTATGGTGGACCAGTCACCAGAGGACTTGGTGACAAGACGGAGGTCTCCCTCACTACCTCCCTCACTACCTCCCTCACTACCTCCCTCACTACCTCCCTCACTACCTCCCTCACTACCTCCCTCACTACCTACCTCACTACCTATCTCATTACCTACCTCACTACCTCCCTCACTACCTACCTCACTACCTCGCTCACTACCTCCCTCACTACCTCACTACCTACCTCACTACCTCCCTTACTACCTACCTCACTACCTATCTCACTACCTACCTCAGTACCTACCTCACTACCTCCCTCACTACCTCCCTCACTACCTACCTCACTACCTACCTCACTACCTACCTCACTACCTACCTTACTACCTACCTCACTACCTCCCTCACTACCTACCTCACTACCTACCTCACTACCTCCCTCACTACCTACCTCACTACCACCTCACTACCTCCCACTACCTACCCCACTCACTCCACCTCACTACCCACCTCACTCCTCACCTCACTACCCACCCACTACCTCCCTCACTACCTACCTCACTACCTCCCTCACTACCTACCTCACTACCCTACCCTCACTACCTACCTCACTACCCACCTCACTACCCCCCCCACCTCACCTACCTCCCTCACTACCACCTCACTACCACCTCACTACCACCTCACTACCTCCTCCACCCCTCACCCTACCACTCCCTCACTACCCTACCCTCACTACCTACCTCACTACCTACCTCACTACCTCCCTCACTACCTCCCTCACTACCTACCTCACTACCTCCCTCACTACCTCCCTCACTACCTACCTCACTACCTCTTTCACTACCTACCTCACTACCTCCCTCACTACCTCCCTCACTACCTCCATCACTACCTACCTCAGTACCTCCCTCACTACCTCCCTCACTACCTCACTCACTACCTACCTCACTACCTACCTCACTACCTACCACACTACCTACCTCACTACCTCCCTCACTACCTCCCTCACTACCTCCCTCACTACCTCCCTCACTACCTACCTCACTACCTACCTCACTACCTACCTCACTACCCTACCCTCACTACCTCACCTCACTACCCACCTCACTACCCACCTCACTACCCTCCCACTACCACCCACTACCCACCCTCACTACCCACCCCACTACCCCCTCACTCCACTCACCTCCACCTCCCCACTACCCTACCTCACTACCTACCTCACTACCTACCTCACTACCTACCTCACTACCTCCCTCACTACCTACCTCACTACCTACCTCACTACCTACCTCACTACCTACCTCACCACCTCTCCTTCATCCTCAACTCCTTTTGAACGTATAAAAAGGGATCTTAAAAACAATTTCCTGGCTGATAGTTTGTTTCATGCTCCTCTACCTTTCCCCCGTCACCCCTGACCTCCCTTCCCTCCCGTTCCCCCCTTTCCCCTTTCCTGCCCCTTCCATCCTTTTCCCTCCCTTTCTCCTCTCATGGAGTGTTTGATCCTTCTTGTAATACAGGAGACCAGCATCCAACATCATACATGAGTGTTTGATCCTTCTTGTAGTACAGGAGACCAGCATCCAACATCATACATGAGTGTTTGATCCTTCTTGTAGTACAGGAGACCAGAATCCAACACCACATATAAAGTGTGTGGTCCTTCTTCTGGTGGAGAACTAACGCCACAGAGGTTCTCTGATCCTCTTACTTATAACTCTTACCCACACACACACACGTGTTTTTGAGTGTATATGTATAAGCTATGTTTGACAGGTGTTTGACAATCTCACCAGCATCATCATAGAGGGACGGGTCAGGTGTTGTATGTTGACTACGAGGTGTAATTTCACCCTTATATGCCTTCTGCTGGTCTTTTATTTTTAAAGTTTCTTGATAGTGTGAGAAATCACGAAATCGCTTTGAAGTTCACTAATTTTTCACAGTGATTTTTTTTTTTTTTTTTGTGTGTGTGTGTGTGTGTGTGTGTGTGTGTGTGTGTGTGTGTGTGCATAAGGCACACGCAGTAACTAGATAAATACATAAAATGGAGAGGAAAGGTGTGGCGAATGGGAAGACTTACTTGTCAGGTGTTGCAATATGCAACATAACCCTCACTGACAGGTGTTATGCCATTAAGATGTTATCTCAATACCAGCTCAGTCCATGTTGAAAGCTGACATTAGTGCTCAGAAAGGTTGACAGAAGATCTGCGTAAAAAAAAATAGAGAAAGAGAGAGAGCTTACTGCCTGGTTGGTCCTAAGCTGCACACCTGCTGCAGGTGTTGTTGCTCATAGTGACATGTGTTGTATGCTGGCAGGTGGTACTGGCACATGTTATGTGCTGTGAGATGTTTACTGTCATATAGACAAGTGTTCCATTTTAAATGCCTTACTCTCGTAATAGCAGGTGTTAGATAATGGCAGGTGTTACTTTTATAATGACAGTTGTTAGACATAATGACACGTACTACGTAATGACAGGTGTTACATAGTGACAGGTGTTACTATCGGGTAACGCCTGTGATCCGCGGCACCTCCCTATAGCCCGACATTGTGACGGATGTAGGTGTCAGCCAGCGTCAACACGCAGGTATAGACCACGCTAAAAGCTTACCTTTCTTCCAAGGATAGATGGTGACTCCATTGGGGAAGTTTGCGGGATTATGAATATATTTGGATACTAGGGATCGGGGCTCTCTCTCAGCCGGGCACCCAACTGAAGCAAGGCTTTATGATGTCGTTGATTTCATTGTGTTTCGCGTGCCAGCCCTTGGTTTTAGGGCAGTTCAGACCGTGTAGACCAGATTAGTCGGCTTGCACATCGCCGCAAATAAGCGTATTATCCGTAAGAATTGCCGAAATGGGAACTGTTAGGAAGAAGTCCCCAGAGTGTTGTGCGCTCACAGCTTGGAGACGAGTGATCTCCCTGTTGGATGTTACAACTGTAAACATGTTGCTGTGCACCTTTTCAGCAATGAGGCCATCCCATCTGAACAGTTTGTAGGCCATTGCTGCACTAGTTTTTGGCGCAGTGTACCGGCCGTTTCCCACCGAGGCAAGGGGACCCGAAAAGGAGGAGAACTATAAAGTTTATCTTCTTTTTATGTTTAGTAATTTATACAGGCAAAGGGGTTACTAGCCCCTTGCTCCTGGCAGTTTAGTCGTCTTTTATGACACTCCTGTCTTACGGAGGAAAGATTTTGTCCGCTTCCCCATTGAAATGAAGGGAAATAAATAAAAACAAGAACTATTAAGAAAGTAAAAGAAAACTCAGATGGGTGTGTATTCATATAGGAAATGGAAAGAAAAGACACCAGCAGTCCTACCTGTGAAAAACAATTACAGTTTTCCGTTTCACACAGGACACACGCGCGTGCACACACACACACACACACACACACACACACACACACACACACACACACACATATATATATATATATATATATATCAATAATCACTGCACTAGGTCAACCCATGATGCTTTGCCGCCTCATGGTGAGCGAAAACACATGACGCTCTAGTCCACTGAACCACACAATCCTGATTCAGTGGACTAGAGCGCCATGTGTTTTCGCTCACCATGAGGCGGCCAAAGCATCATGGGTTCGACCCTGGCTAGTGCAGTGTAGTTATTGATCAATACCACTCGTTCGTGGTTTCAATAATATATAATATATATATATATATATATATATATATATATATATATATATATATATATATATATATATATATATATATGAGAGATATTCAATTTATACTCCTGATACGGCATATTTAGCAAAATAAAGCTAAATCCTAGCATTTCACTTACGTTGAGAAGGTTTGTCACAGGTTGACTTGTTTGTTTGTAGTAAGAAAAGTATTTTTGGTGTGAGTATTGTTAGAGAAATTAATTTATTGCGATAGGGTATGAGTACCGTGAGGGAAAATTGAAATAGCCGTAAAATTAAGTTAAAAGTATAAGTAGGATTTAGTACCTTGTGTATTAGGGATACTTTATATTAGGTAGTTATATATATTTCTCCCGAAATAAGGATAGCTAAGTTGGGGGGCGAGTTTTTATTGCAAAAAAATTTGTAATCTTATTTTAGTAGTGAAATGTTAATCGGGCCTTAAGATATCTGGTTTTCTCTGAAAAAAATTTAATTTTTTCTTTATGCTGGAGGTTAGAATAGATAGGGCGCAGGCATAGGGG
Source organism: Cherax destructor (assembly GCA_009830355.1). Lineage (NCBI taxonomy): Eukaryota > Metazoa > Arthropoda > Malacostraca > Decapoda > Parastacidae > Cherax > Cherax destructor. The sequence goes on from WNWK01002707.1 coordinate 17,224, forward strand.
GGTAAAGCTCTTTATGTGAGAGATTTTAATTATGGGGATAAATAAAGGTACTTCCGAACTAGGCTTAGAAGCAGCCATGTTTTCAGCGGGTTATACCTGAGGTATGGAGTTTAAAATATTTATTTGTTTTTTAGGGGAGTAGGAGAAAGCTATTTTAAGTTGAATTTAGTAGTTTAAGATGAGTGTATTAGTATATATTTGTGTATGCAATAATTTCGCCAAAATCATTCTGAACATAACGAAAAAAATATATTTCATTGTGTTTGTTTATTATTAAATTAATGTTAACGTATCTAAAATATATTTAGTTGGGTTAGGCTGAATTAAATTGCGCTTGTTGTAATAAGGTTAGGTAGGTTTTCAAAGTTTCTCTTGGTACAAAATTATAAATTCTTACATTAACATAAATAAAAAAAATATATCTTTAAACGTATAAGAGAAAATTTTAGAAAGGACTTAATTTTAGATGAGTTCTTGCTAATTGACCAGTTTTACCTAATCGGCACGACATATATATATATATATATATATATATATATATATATATATATATATATATATATAGTATATCAATAACAACACTGCAACTAGCAGAGGATTGATTCGAACCCATGTAGTTTTGGCCCTACCCCGTGGTGAGCGAAAATCACATGAAGCCTTAACCCACAGAACCACACAATCCTACAAAAACCAAGCACCCAGCCAAGCTAGGTGTGTTACTCGCTCCCGATGCCTAATTTCATTCTTCTCCAGTTTGGAATACCAGACTCACGAGCAGTACATATATTAATGTACATGTTAACAGTAGTAGTAGCAGTAGTAGTAGTAGTAGTAGTAGCAGTAGTAGTAGTAGTAGTAGTAGTAGCAGTAGTAGTAGTAGCATAATATGGAGTATTTCTCTGTACTCGAAGTGAGATAATAGCCACGGACACGGTAATTACCTATTTTTAATTACTTATTTGTAATTACAGATAGGTAATTACTTATTTGTAGTTAGAGGACCAGTTATACTCGTCGTGTCCTCAGTATTGTTTTTATAATAAAACTTTTTTCAACTTAATTTAGAATGGTTGTAGGACTATTCTCTTTAAATCTCCCGAACTGCGTTGATTGTTAAGTGTAATGTGGTAAGTGGTAGTGGCTTTTTTGAGGGGGGGGGGGGGAAGTGGTAAGTGGTGGTGGTGGAAGTGGTTGCTAAGGGGAAAATGTCAAACGTCAAGTGGAAAGTGGCATGAGGAAAGAGAGAATCAGAGATTCACTTACTTCGTTTGATCTCTACAGAGGTGACCACGGCAACCAGAACGGCTGCTGCTGCTGCTGCCAGCCTCACCATGGTCGCTCCTGCAGCTGCACACCACACACCCCTTGCAGCTGCCTCAGCTCACTCCTGCTGACCCCAACCGTTCATGTCACTCCACGGAGCCTAGCTGACCCCTGCCGACACACAGCTGCATACAGGGGTCATACCGGGAGGAGGAGGAGGTCACAACAAGCAGTGACTTGAAAATGGACTGGTCACAGGGAACACACTTCACCGTACTGACCCAAATTAGAGGTCAGGGCCCTAGATTTAGAAGGTCAGAGCATCACAGGGCCTTATCGGGCTCGTAAAGGTCATCTGGAAGCAAAAATCACCTCAGTGATGGAGTACTTTCTTAATAGTGAGCCTCGGGTAGCCTGGGGCTATTTAAGATAGCCTTGTAGCCTCGAGTAGCCTGGAGCTATTTAAGATAGCCTTGTATCCTCGAGTAGCCTGAGGCTATTTAAGATAGCCTTGTAGCCTCGAGTAGCCTGAGGCTATTTAAGATAGCCTTGTAGCCTCGAGTAGCCTGAGGCTATTTAAGATAGCCTTGTAGCCTCGAGTAGCCTGGGGCTATTTAAGATAGCCTTGTAGCCTCGAGTAGCCTGAGGCTATTTAAGATAGCCTTGTAGCCTCGAGTAGCCTGGGTCTAACACACGGGACAAAGAATGCAGTAATTAAAGGCTGTATCTAGTCGCAGACTACTGTACATGTGTCAGTCACTGTTGTACACTGTCAGTCACTGTTGTACACTATCAATCACTATATTGTACACTGTCAGTCACTGGCGTTGTACACTGTCAGTCACTGGTGTTGTACACTGTCAGTCACTGGTGTTGTACACTGTCAGTCACTGGTGTTGTACACTGTCAGTCACTGGTGTTCAGTGTTAGTCGTTTTTGTACAGTGTCATTGTTGTACAGTGACAGTAACCATTGTACAGTGTCAAAAAGAGATGTACAGTATCAGCCACTGCTGCTTAATATCAATCAGTGTTGCACAGTGACAGTCACATGTGTCAGTGACTGATGAACAATGTCAGTCACTGTTGTAGACTGTCAGTTACTGTTGTATAGTATCAGTCACTGTTGTACACTGTCAGTCGCTGTTGTAAAGTATCAGTCACTGTTGTACACTGCCAGTCACTGTTGTGCACTGTCAGTCACTGTTGTAAAGTATCAGTCACTGTTGTACACTGTCAATCACTGTTGCATAGTATTAGTCACTGTTGTACACTGTCAGTCACTGTAGTATAGTATCAGTCACTGTTGTTCAGTGTCAGTAACTATTACACACTGTCAATCACTATTATACATTTTCAGTCACTGTTGAACACTGTCAGTCACTGTTGTACACTGTCAGTCACTGTTATATACTGTCAGTCACTGTTATACACTGTCACTCACTATTGCAGAGTCAGTCACTGTTATACACTGTCAGTCACTATTGCACAGTCACTGTTGTACACTATCAGTCACTGTTGTACACTGTCAGTCACTGTTATACACTGTCAGTCACTGTCATACACTGTCAGTCACTGTTATACACTGTCAGTCACTGTTGTACACTGTCAGTCAGTTATACACTGTCAGTCACTGTTATACACTGTCAGTCACTGTTATACACTGTCAGTCACTGTTATACACTGTCAGTCACTGTTGTATATTGTCAGCCACTGTTGTACACTGTCAGTGACTGTTGTATACGTCAATCACTGTTATACACTGTCAATCACTGTTATGCACTGTCAGTCACTGGTGTACAATGTCAGTCACTGTTATACACAGTCAGTCACTGTTGTACACTGTCAGTTAGTTATACACTGTCAGTCACTGTTATACACTCTCAGTCACTATTGTACACTGTCAGTCACTGTTATACACTGTCAGTCACTGTTGTACACTGTCAGTCAGTTATACACTGTCAGTCAGTTATACACTGTCAGTCACTGTTATACACTCTCAGTCACTATTGTACACTGTCAGTCACTGTTATACACTGTCAGTCACTGTTGTACACTGTCAGTCAGTTATACACTGTCAGTCACTGTTATACACTTTCAGTCACTGTTATACACTGTCAGTCACTGTTATACACTTTCAGTCACTGTTATACACTGTCAGTCACTGTTATACACTGTCAGTCACTGTTATACACTGTCAGTCACTGTTATACACTGTCAGTCACTGTTATACACTTTCAGTCACTGTTATACACTGTCAGTCACTGTTATACACTGTCAGTCACTGTTATACACTGTCAGTCACTGTTATACACTGTCAGTCACTGTTATACACTGTCAGTCACTGTTATACACTGTCAGTCACTGTTATACACTTTCAGTCACTGTTATACACTGTCAGTCACTGTTATACACTATCAGTCACTGTTATACACTGTCAGTCACTGTTATACACTGTCAGTCACTGTTATATACTGTCAGTCAACAAGCAGTGCAAGAATGACAGAAAAAATCTGCTTTATTTTCTAAATTTATTGCAATAAAAATTATATATTTTGTATTTTTTTTTTTTTTCAAAAGAGAATTTTAGGATGACTTGTTTGATCCTTGATCCAAGAAACCCGACCGTCATCTCTCTTTTACACAGAATTTTAGCGTCATTTTGATCCAGGTTCCCGTGGATCACGTCAGCTGTAATTCTTGCGAGTGTGAATCAAACCTGGTTTTAAACCCTTATATGCACGGATCCAGTCTGAGTTTTAACCCAGACGAACGTGGATCAAGCCAGTTTTAGCACTTTAATGCATGGTTGAGGTCAGTTTTAATTCTTATTTTCACGGATCAAGTCAGATTTTAATTTCTATTTTCACGGATCAAGTCAGATTTTAATTTCTATTTTCACGGATCAAGTCAGATTTTAATTTCTATTTTCACGGATCAAGTCAGATTTTAATTTCTATTTTCACGGATCAAGTCAGATTTTAATTTCTATTTTCACGGATCAAGTCAGATTTTAATTTCTATTTTCACGGATCAAGTCAGATTTTAATTTCTATTTTCACATATCAAGTCAGATTTTTGTAATAGTATAGACGACACAGACACACACACACACACACAAACACACACACACACACACACACAGGAGCTGAGTCTCGACCCCTGCAACCACAATTAGGTGAGTACACACACACACTAAGGAATCGTTCAAGACTCTGTACACAATATACGTCAGGCCCATACTGGAGTATGCAGCACCAGTTTGGAACCCACACCTGGTCAAGCACGTCAAAAAATTAGAGAAAGTGCAAAGGTTTGCAACCAGACTAGTCCCAGAGCTAAGGGGATTGTCCTACGAAGAAAGGTTAAGGGAAATCGGCCTGACGACACTAAAGGACAGGAGGGTTAAGGGAGACATGATAACGACATATAAAATACTGCGAGGAATACTATGATAAGGTGGACAGAGACAAGATGTTCCAGAGAGGGGACACAGAAACAAGGGGTCACAATTGGAAGTTGAAGACTCCTATGAGTCAAAGGGATATTAGGAAGTATTTCTTCAGTCATAGAGTTGTCAGGAAGTGGAATAGCCTAGAAAGTGACGTAGTGGAGGCAGGAACCATACACAGTTTTAAGACGAGGTTTGATAAAGCTCATGGAGCAGGGAGAGAGAGGACCTAGTAGCAATCAGTGAAGAGGCGGGGGCCAGGAGCTATGACTCGACCCCTGCAACAACAAATAGGTGAGTAAAAATAGGTGAATACACACACACATACACACACACACACACACACACACACACACACACACACACACACACACACACACACACACACACACACACACACACCTGTGGAAAACAGAAATATCTTAATAACTAAAAAAAGAGACCAAAAAGGTGTTAAAAAATAATTATTTTAAAAGACTTGAAGACTTAATTGATGATCAGTTTTTAAAGATATTTTAAACACCTTTCTCTTCTATATTTTTTTACTTATTAAGTAATTAAATTTATTATAACTTATTGTTTTAACTTATTTAAGAAATTTTATCAACGTATGTCATATTTCAACGTATATTTCAACCTATATTTCAACGTATATTTCAACGTATATTTTAACGTATATTTCAACGTATATTTGAACGTATATACCAATGTATATCTGACACGAGTCATGTTTTGCAGAACTTTAAAAATCACTGGTTTTTTTTTTTTTTTGAGTGAAGAAAATAAGTTTCACTCCCTTATTGTTATATATTTTTTTTCTGTTATCAAGGTTATCTTAGTGATATCCACACGTTCAAGTGATAACTTTCCGTGTTCACCTTTTTTATTCTTGATGTGGGAATGTTCAGTGTGTGTGTGTGTAGGGTGTGTCGGGAGAGTGCAACTGGTAGATGGAGTGTGTGTGAGTGCATGTACTGTACGCTCACTGTGTATGTACACCGGACGCTCACTGTGTGTGTGTCTGTGTGTACAACACGCTCACTGTGTGTGTGTGTGTATACCAGACGCTCACTAGAGCTACACTGTGCCTGGATTCTCTGCCTAGCCTGACCTTCCTCTCGCTCGCTCCCTCCCTCTCCTTCCTAGCCTCCCTCCCTCCCTTCTTCCCTCCTTCTCTCTCTCTCTCCCACCTTCCCTCCCCTCCCTCCTTACCTCCATCCCTCCCACCTCTCTTTCCCCTCATTCTTTTCTCAAACTGTCTGAAGTACACTACAAGACCAGTCTGTTCACACTACAAGACCAGTCTGTTCACACTACAAGACCAGTCTGTTCACACTACAAGACCAGTCTGTTTACACTACAAGACCAGTCTGTTCACACTACAAGACCAGTCTGTTCACACTACAAGACCAGTCTGTTTACACTACAAGACCAGTCTGTTTACACTACAAGACCAGTCTGTTTACACTACAAGACCAGTCTGTTTACACTACAAGACCAGTCTGTTCACACTACAAGACCAGTCTGTTCACACTACAAGACCAGTCTGTTCACAGTACAAGACCAGTCTGTTCACACTACAAGTTGCTGTGCAAATGAGCTAATCTACGGTCATACAAACTTAGTTTTAGATCTTCCCAGATTTCTTACTACAATCCTATAACATACATCTTCATTATTTACTTGTCTTAATATTATTTCTAATGCTAGACACAGAGATACCAAAGTACATTAATTCCTTTGTCTTTGGTTTTAAGTGTCACTGTCTGGCTTCTCCAATGAACATGTTAGGGTCATACTGTGGGTCAAGTCTACACTGATGACACAGAATCAGTAATAATCACGGAGTCAACCTCAGTGTTGTAGGTTAACTTCAGTGTAATTAGGATGGCAAGCAATTCAGTTTGCAGTGTAGACGCCCAGTTGTTAATTCCTATGTCTAACTCAACAAAGCACCTATCATTCTTATCTAGGGAGGTGGCAACAAGAGCAGATGCAGCCCTGCCAGTAGACTCCTGCGCAGATCAATCAGTGTATATAATTTGTAATATATTATTACTAGCGGTTAACTAGGAACTTTCTTCCTGAGCAGTTGTCTTTGCAAGTGATTTAAGGAAGGGATTACTAGTGTACAGCTTCTTGGGAGGGGCTTGCAGCTATAAGATAAGACATAATACAACACAGTACATTAGCGAGGCCTGGTTATGGATCGCCCCGCGGGGGCGCTGACCCCCGGAACACCTTCCAGGTAGACTCCAGGTAGTCGTTTCGGAGGAAAAACAAAATCTAATATAATCTCTCTTACTTTTTTTTAATCCCGCTCCATAGTGATGGAGATATCTCCATAAAAATTCTATTTCTTCTGCGAATGGGATAGTCTATCCTGAGAGATGGTAATTCCAGAGTGATAGTAACTCCAGCTCTCCTGGAAAGTAAACCTCTGAAGCTGCCGTAGCTGATGAACTTTTAATGGAATGCCTAACGTTATGCTTATTGATCTACTGAAGTTTCTCAGCTCAAGCTCACACTATAGAAGTCTCCCAGCGCCAAGGCTGACACTACTCAAGCCTCCCAGCGCTTAGGCTGATACTATTGAAGTCTCCCAGCTCAGGCTGACACTACGGAAGTCTCCCAGCTCAGGCTGACACTACTGAAGTCTCCCAGCTCAGTCTGACACTACGGAAGTCTCCCAGCTCAGGCTGACACTACGGAAGTCTCCCAGCTCAGGCTGACACTACGGAAGTCTCCCAGCTCAGGCTGACACTACTGAAGTCTCCCAGCGCTCAGGCTGACACTACTGAAGTCTCCCAACTCAAGCAGATACTATTGAAGTCTCCCAGCACATGCTGACAGCACTGAAGTCATCCAGCTCATGCTGACACTATAGAAGTCTCCAAGCACAGGCTGACAGTACTGAAGTCTCCTAGCTCATACTGACATCTCTGAAGTCTCTCAGTGCAGGCTGACACTGTTGAAGTCTCCCACCTCAGTCTGACACTATAGAAGTCTCCCAGCGCAGGCTGACTGTTCTGAAGTCTCCCAGCGCAGGCTGACAGTACTGAAGTCTCCCCGCGCAGGCTGACTGTTCTGAAGTCTCCCAGCGCAGGCTGACATTACTGAAGTCTCCCCGCGCAGGCTGACAGTACTGAAGTCTCCCAGCTCAGGCTGACAGATTTCAACGCTACGTAATTTATCCAGAGTGACTTAATATGAGAAAGAAACACAGCTTTTATTACCACTGTGTGACTGTCATCCAAGACACTGTGTGACTGTCATCCAAGACACTGTGTGACTGTCATCCAAGACACTGTGTGACTGTCATCCAAGACACTGTGTGACTGTCATCCAAGACACTGTGTGACTGTCATCCAAGACACTGTGTGACTGTCATCCAAGACACTGTGTGACTGTCATCCAAGACACTGTGTGACTGTCATCCCAAAACACTGTGTGACTGTCATCCAAGACACTGTGTGACTGTCATCCAGGACACTGTGTGACTGTCATCCAAGACACTGTGTGACTGTCATCCAAGACACTGTGTGACTGTCATCCAAGACACTGTGTGACTGTCATCCAAGACACTGTGTGACTGTCATCCAAGACACTGTGTGACTGTCATCCAGGACACTGTGTGACTGTCATCCAGGACACTGTGTGACTGTCATCCAGGACACTGTGTGACTGTCATCCAGGACACTGTGTGACTGTCATCCAGGACACTGTGTGACTGTCATCCAGGACACTGTGTGACTATCATCCAGGACACTGTGTGACTGTCATCAAGGACACTGTGTGACTGTCATCAAGGACACTGTGTGACTATCATCCAGGACACTGTGTGACTGTCATCAAGGACACTGTGTGACTGTCATCAACGACACTGTGTGACTGTCATCCAAGACACTGTGTGACTATCATCCTGGACACTGTGACTGTCATCCAGGACACTGTGTGACTGTCATCAAGGACACTGTGTGACTGTCATCAAGGACACTGTGTGACTGATATCAACGAAACTGTGTGACTGTCATCCAGGACAGTGTGACTGTCATCCAGGACACTGTGTGACTGTCATCCAGGACACTGTGTGACTGTCATCCAGGATCCTGTGTGACTGTCATCCAGGACACTGTGTGACTGTCATCCAGGACACTGTGTGACTGTCATCCAGGACATTGTGTGACTGTCATCAAGGACACTGTGTGACTGTCATCCAGGACACTGTGTAACTGTCATCCAGGACACTGTGTGACTGTCATCCAGGACACTGTGTGACTGTCATCCAGGACATTGTGTGACTGTCATCAAGGACACTGTGTGACTGTCATCCAGGACACTGTGTAACTGTCATCCAGGACACTGTGTGACTGTCATCCAGGAGACTGTGTGACTATTATCCAGGACACTGTGTGACTGTCATCCAGGAGACTGTGTGACTGTCATTCAGGACACTGTGTGACTGTCATCCAGGACACTGTGTGACTATCATCCAGGACACTGTGTGACTGTCATCCAGGACACTGTGACTATCATCCAGGACACTGTGTGACTGTCATCCAGGACACTGTGTGACTGTCATTCAGGATACTGTGTGACTGTCATCCAGGACACTGTGTGACTATCATCCAGGACACTGTGTGACTATCATCCAGGACACTGTGTGACTGTCATCCAGGATACTGTGTGACTGTCATTCAGGACACTGTGTGACTGTCATCCAGTACACTGTGTGACTGTCATCCAGGACACTGTGTGACTGTCATTCAGGACACTGTGTGACTGTCATCAAGGACACTGTGTGACTGTCATTCAGGACACTGTGTGACTGTCATCTAGGACACTGTGTGACTATCATCAAGGACACTGTGTGACTGTCATCCAGGACACTGTGTGACTGTCATCCAGGACACTGTGTGACTGTCATCCAGGACACTGTGTGACTGTCATCAAGGACACTGTGTGACTGTCATCCAAGACACTGTGTGACTGTCATCAAGGACACTGTGTGACTGTCATCAAGGACACTGTGTGACTGTCATCCAGGACACTGTGTGACTGTCATCCAGGACACTGTGTGACTGTCATCCAGGACACTGTGTGACTGTCACCCAGGACACTGTGATTGTCATCCAGGGCACTGTGTGACTATCATCCAGGACACTGTGTGACTGTCATCCAGGACACTGTGTGACTGATATTCAGAACACTGTGTGACTGTCATCCAGGACACTGTGTGACTGTCATCCAGGACACTGTGTGACTGTCATCCAGGGCACTGTGTGACTGTCATCCAGGACACTGTGTGACTGTCATCAAGGACACTGTGTAACTGTCATCCAGGACACTGTGTGACTGTCATCCAGGACACTGTGTGACAATCATCCAGGACACTGTGTGACTGTCATCCAGGACACTGTGTGACTGTCATCCAGAACACTGTGTGACTGTCATCCAGGACACTGTGTGACTGTCATCCAGGACACTGTGTGACTGTCATCCAGGACACTGTGTGACTATCATCCAGGACACTGTGTGACTGTCATCCAGGACGCTGTGTGACTATCATCCAGGACACTGTGTGACTATCATCCAGGACACTGACACAACTTTCATTCTTAAAACATAAATGATCACTAACTCCCTACTTCCCTCACTCCTTCCCTCCCTCCCTCCCTCCTTCCTTCCCTGCCTCCTTCACTCCTTCCCTTCCCACCTCTCTCATTCCTTCCCTCCCTATCTCCCTATTCCTTCCTACTTCTTTATGTCCCCAATAATTATATATTATATTATTTATCCATCTAGTAACGCTTTTCTTGCCGAATAAGACAAGTGAAAATTTGCGTATGCAATAATTTCGTAAAAATCATTCTGAACCTAACGAGAAAAATATATTTCATTGTGTTTGTATATTATTAAAATATATTTAGTTGGGTTAGGCTAAATTAAATTGCGCTTGTTATAATAAGGTTAGGTAAGTTTTCTAAGGTTCTTTTGGTACAAAATTTTTAATTTTTAGATTAACATAAATGAAAAAAATATATATATTTAAAGGTATGAGAGAAAATTTTACAAATGACTTAATTTTAAATTAGTTCTTGCTAATTGACCAGTTTTACTTATTCGGCACGATATATATTTAAAATTAAGTCCTTTCTAAAAAAAAATCTTAAACGTTTAAGAAAAAATATTTTTTTAATTTATGTTAATGTCAACATTATTAATTATATATATATATATATATATATATATATATATATATATATATATGTTCGCGTGGCCAGAAAAGCAGATTTACGTTCATTCTCTTGCAATAATTTCGCGAAAATATGATCACGAATTTTGTGAGTTTTACTGATAAAATATTGTTTGAGTGTGACCCACCAGCGTAGTGTGACACACCATAGTGTGACCCACCATAGTGTGACCCACCATAATGTGACCCATTATAGCGTGATCCACCAGTGTGACTCACCAGTGTAGTGTGACCCACCAGTGTAGCGTGACCCACTATAAAGAGACCCACCACAGTGTGACCCACCAGTGTAGTGTGACCCACCATAAAAAGACCCACCACAGTGTGACCCACCATAGTGCGACCCACCAGTGTAATGTGACCCACCATAGTGTGACCCACAATAAAGTTATCCCTTTCCAAAAACTCACATTAACACCCGCACTCTCACACTACTCACATACATTAATCTCACACACTGCTTTCACACTACACACACACACTATTCACATTCTCACTACTCACACACTCACTACTCACACACTACTCACACTTTACTCACACTACTCACACTTTGCTCACACTACTCACACACTACTCACTTTACTCACACTACTCACACACTACTCACACTTTACTCACACTACTCACACTTTACTCACACTACTCACACACTACTCACACTACTCACACTACTCACACACTACTCACACACTACTTAGACATTACTCACACACTACTCACACTTTATACATACTCACACTTTACTCACACTACTCACACACTACTCACACTACTCACACTACTCACACACTACTCACACACTACTTATACATTACTCACACACTACTCACACACTACTCACACTTTACACACACTACTCACACTTTACTCACACTACTCACACACTACTCACACAACTCACACTACTCACACACTACTCACACACTACTTATACATTACTCACACACTACTCACACTACTCACACTACTCACACATTACTCACACACTACTCACACTACTCACACACTACTCACACACTACTCACACACTATTCACACACTACTCACTCCACACTTATACTCACACACTACTCACACTACTCAATTGCTCACACTACTCACACACTACTCACACTACCCACACTACTCACACTACTCACACACTATATACATCTCACCTCTCACACTACTCCACACTACTACACATACTCACACACTACTCACACTACTCTACTACATATACTCACACACTACTACACTACCCACACACTACTCACACTACTCACACATACTCACACACTCACACTACTCAACACACTCACACTACTCTCACACTACTATACATTACTCACTACTCACACTACCCACACTACTCACATTACTCACAACTACTCACTTTCTCACACTACTCACACTACTCACACACTCTCACACTACTCATCTTTACTTACTGTTTACTCAACTACACACACTACTAATTAAGGTAAAGACACAGCCCATATCAGGAAGGGAGTAGAGAGAGGTGTCAGGGAGGAGAGGGTGTCAGGGAGGAGAGGATGTCAGGGAGCAGAGGATGTCAGGGAGGAGAGGATGTCAGGGAGGAGAGGGTGTCAGGGAGGAGAGGATGTCAGGGAGGAGAGGATGTCAGGGAGGAGAGGGGGAGCGAGTAGGAGAGGGTGTGAGGGAGGAGAGGGTGTCAGGGAGGAGAGGGGGAGGGAGGAGGAGGGAGGATGTCAGGGAGGAGGGATGTGAGGGAGGAGGGTGTCAGGGAGGAGAGGAGAGGGAGGAGAGAGGATGTCAGGGAGGAGAGGATGTCAGGGAGGAGAGGAGAGGGAGGAGAGGTGTCAGGGAGGAGAGGATGAGGAGAGGAGGGAGAGAGTGAGAGGGGAGAGGCGAGGGGAGGAGAGATGTCAGGAGGAGAGGGGAGAGGAGAGGGCGGGAGAGAGGCGTTGAGAGAGAGAGGGAGAGAGGAAGAGGGCGAAGGAGAGAAGAGAGGGAGAAGAGAGAAGTGGGAGGAGAGGAGAGGGAGAGAAGGAAGAGGCAGAAGAATTGAAGGAAAGTAGGATGAGGGAGATGAAAAAGGAGACAATAATTGAGGAAGAGATGAGCAGAGAAAAGAACCTTAGACGAATAATAATAATAATAAATAGATAATAATAATAATAATAATATAATAATAATAATAATAATAATAATAATAATAATATAATAATAATAATATTATTAATTTTTATTGTTATTATATATTATTATTATTATTATTATTATTATTATTATTATTATTTTATTTTTTATTATTATTATTATTATTATTATTATTATTATTATTATTAACAATAATTATAATAATGTTGATTTCTAACATGTACATTATACAATTAATACAGGAATAGTTGACATTGTCGGCATAAATTATACAGTACCTGGTTATGCCGAGCATTTCTGTCAGCCTTAAAATTTTACTGGACGTTTATATAATTAAGTTGGTTTATACGACAGCTAAGGTTTACAATCTCTGACATTAACTCTTAGACTGTAGTTAATGATCTTGACATTGTCTGGAAGATAAAACTTGGGCACATGATTCAATATCATTATTGTTGTTGTTGAATTCTCTCTAGCAATCAATGGGGATTACTGACAGAATAAAATTATTCACTACTACCTCATCATGGAGCCTGAATTAAATATTATAGGTATCCATAGGTACCTAGGTAATAGGTTGGTAGACAGCAACCACCCAGGGAGGTACTACCGTCCTGCCAAGTGAGTGTATAACGGAAATCTGTAATTATTTTACATGATGATAGGGTTGCTGATGTCTTTTTTCCTGTCTCATAAACAAGTGGGATACCAGGTATATCTTGCTTCTTCTATTTACACTTTGGTCACACTACACATGAATGTACACGCATATATGTACATGCCCATCTGGGTTTTCTTTTATTTTCTTAATAGTTCTTGTTCTTTTTTATTTCCTCTTATGGGGAAGTGGAAGAGAATTCTTCCTCCGTAAGCCATGAGTGTCGTGAGAGGCGACTAAAATACTGGGAGCAAGGGGCTAGTAACCCCTTCTCCTGTATGCATTACTAAAGTTAAAAAGAAAAGCTTTCGTTTTTCTTTTTAGGTCACCCTGCCTCGGTGGGATACGGCCGATGTGCTGAAAAAAAATTTCCATAGGTAATTTAGATATGATGGTTATGAGGAATGTTGGGTAATGATTTTAGAGGAGCTTCTTTTGTTTACCCAAATATGGTCTAAGTAAGATGCAGATGTATAACCTTATATTTTAATGGGGTGGAGGGTAAGCCAGCGGAAGGCCTCGGTCAGATGAGCAGAAGCTCCAGCTGCGGGTCATTATAATATGTTTTTAAGGAAGGCAGCTATTTGTGGGTCTTCTGCTTGAATGAGATTAATGTGAAGGTCACCAGCAATTATAAATGATGTTAATTTAGCTCATTATTTATGACTTTCTTTTAGGTTATCCCCAAAGGGTGACTATGCTGGTATGTGGAGTTCTGTGGACATGTACAGAAGCTAAAACTTTGGGTAGGACGTTCCTTTGTGCTATGTGATTCCTGTTCTTGTGATGGCGTTCTGTGTTAGGGTGGCCGCTGGTATGCACTTCTTGAGGGCGAATTTTGAAATGAAGTCTGGTTTCCATTGTGTAACGTAATTATTATGTTATGTAAACATTGTGACGTATTTATTACGTTACGTAAATATAACCTGATGCCTAGACGTAACAGTCTGTCAAGTGGCACCTAAAATATTTAAACAACATTCACCATCCTAGGGCCAAGCTTGTTTGTTCACAAAATGCATTAAGTAAATGGTCAGTATTTATATAAACTATCAGGAAGAGCACAAAAACTAAAATATTCAAAAATATAATATATTAATAGTAAGTAGCCTTAATTATACAACACACAACCTACCCTCTACATATTACATAAACCCACTAGTACTGTGTACTAGTTAAATATATAAAACAGTGGGGCTCCGACACCCCCTTCCTCTTCTGCCGGCCTCTTAGCCTGCAGCCACAAAAAAACAATTATCTGTACTCTCTAAAACAGGCCCTCTCATAATTTTACCTTACAGGTTAAATTATGAGAGTACAAAAACCATAAAATAACCTATGGCCTAGACTTACCCAAAATACCACTCCCCTACACACACAAACACCAAACAATGACGTCTTGCTCTAGCCACCTCTCATCTGACACACCTCTCATCTGACACACCTCTCATCTGACACACCTCTCATCTGACACACCTCTCATCTCCTCTCCTGTCCTGGCTACTAATACGCGTCCGTTTTCAGAACAAATCCCGTCACTGACTTTATTAATGGAGCGTTTTTTATACACATATTTTTCCACAAAGCCCTGCGTAATAATTGTCTATGTGAGATGTTGAAATTGGGAGTGGTAGCTATAAGGGCAGATTCTATGATTTTGCGTTTGTAGCTGCAGTGTAATTTATGTTCGAATGTGGCCGCTTCCCAATGAATATTTTGATAGTTGATGCTGACATGATGAAAAACAGCTGAATTCTCCTGTGCGTAACGTATTGCCCTCTGGTGTTCGATGTTCCTTGTGGATAGTATTTCCCCTGTCTGACCGATGTATTCTTGGTAACAATCTTTGCATGGTATCTGGTAGACTCCTGGTGTGTCTTGTATAGTTGAATGCTTGTGTCCCTTTTGAAAAAAGATTCCCCAGTTTGTTATGATGGAGAGTGATTGTGTTGGTCACTTTGCTGAGACGATTTATTCTACCTTGGTAGTAAGGTACCATGAACTGAGATTTGCTGGACGGACGAGAGTTTTGGTGAACTGAGGTTCTGTGGAAGCTGATGTTCTATTTTCACTCGTATATTGTCTGAAGAGGATCGAAATATAGAGATCAAGGTCCCAGGACCGAAACGTTACTGAGCATTGAACCTTTTGTTCCTGCATATATTAATCCTTTTGTTCATGTATATACTGAACCTGTTGTTCATCAGTACATTAAAACTTTTGTTCATGTATATATTGAACCTTGTGTCCATATATATACTGAACCTGTTCATGTATATATCGAACCTTTTGTTCATGAATATGCCGAACTTCTTGTTCATGAACATTCTGAATCTATTGTTCCAAGCTTTATTCCCACCATGAATATACACAAAGCATTTCTCATACACGATTGCAGTCTTGTTGATCCTGGGTACAAGGGACGCACGTCAGCAGTACCAGGGTACAAGGGACGCACGTCAGCAGTACCAGAGTACAAGGGACGCACGTCAGCAGTGCCAGGGTACAAGGTACGCACGTCAGCAGTACCTGGGTACAAGGGACGCACGTCAGCAATACCAGGGTACAAGGGACGCACGTCAGTAGTACCAGGGTACAAGGGACGCACGTCAGCAGTACCAGCGTACAAGGGACGCACGTCAGCAGTACCAGGGTACAAGGGACGCACGTCAGCAGTACTAGGGTACAAGGGACGCAAGTCAGCAGTACCAGGGTACAAGGGACGCACGTCAGCAGTACCAGGGTACAAGGGACGCACGTCAGCAGTACCAGGTACAAGGTACACACGTCAACAGTACCATGGTACAAGGGACTCACGTGAACAGTACCAGGGTACAAGGGACTCACGTCAATATTACAAGGGTACAAGGGACGCACGTCAATAGTACCAGGGTACAAGGGACGCACGTCAATAGTACCAGGGTACAAGGGACGCACGTCAATAGTACCAGAGTACAAGGGACTCACGTCAATAGTACCAGGGTACAAGGGACACACGTCAATAGTACCAGGGTAAAAGGGACTCACGTCAATAGTACTAGGGTACAAGGGACGCACGTCAATAGTACCAAGGTACAAGGGACGCACGTCAATAGTACCAGGGTACAAGGGACGCACGTCAATAGTACCAGGGTAAAAGGGACGCACGTCAATAGTACCAGGGTAAAAGGGACGCACGTCAATAGTACCAGGGTACAAGGGGCGCACGTCAATAGTACCAGGGTACAAGGGACGCACGTCAATAGTACCAGGGTAAAAGGGACGCACGTCAATAGTACCAGGGTAAAAGGGACACACGTCAATAGTACCAGGGTAAAAGGGACGCACGTCAATAATACCAGGGTACAAGGGACGCACGTCAATAGTACCAGGGTACAAGGGACGTACGTCAATAGTACCAGGGTAAAAGGGACGCACGTCAATAGTACCAGGGTACAAGGGACGCACGTCAATAGTACTAGAGTAAAAGGGACGCAAGTCAATAGTACCAGGGTACAAGGGACGCACGTCAATAGTACCAGGGTACAAGGGACGCACGTCAATAGTACCAGGGTACAAGGGATGCACGTCAATAGTACCAGGGTAAAAGGGACGCACTCAATAGTACTAGGGTAAAAGGGACGCACGTCAATAGTACCAGGGTAAAAGGGACGCACGTTAAGTGCCAATGTGAGAGGATGGCTCCTCTCAACAGAACAGTAAAATTATACATTTATCAGCTGTATGACAACTGAGTTTGTTATTCGTGCTGGTGTGTGATGCTTCACTCTAGCTTCACTCTCTAGCTTCACTCTCTAGCTTCACTCTCTATCTTCACTCTCTAGCTTCACTCTCTAGCTTCACTCTCTAGCTTCACTCTCTAAGGAAGCTTTGATTGTAGGATCCATTATTGCTTCATTAAATTGCATAGTTTTATTAATCAAATCCGTATCCGTGAAATAACTGTAGAATGTTTCTTCCGATTGGCTTTAAACTTTAAATACTGGCGAATCTTACTTTAAAAAGTTTTGATTGACATTTGCTTATGGAGGCGCCAATATGACATCTTTTTCATGAAATCAGAAAAATGAAAATACGGGTATCTACGTGGTTTGTTAATGCTTCGTCCAATTAGCTTCAAACCTTCATTGCGAGTAAGTTAATAATGCAGCTTATGAAAAGCTTCAAGCTTCTGGTGCTAGTGTGTTTGGAAATATTAATATCTCTCTGGGATAACAAGAGAGAGCCTCTTCAGTTTGGCTTTTAAACTTAGTTTCGGGTTGTGTAGGTCCTAATTTCAGTTTTTATTGAAGAAATTGGGATATTAGTTTCTGTGTGATAACTGGCGAATGCCACTTCCGATTCGCATCAGAAGGCAATACATCAGAAACGCATGCCACACTCTGCACTATTCCTTTCACGAGACACAGGGGGATGGGGTTATCCGATATGGGAGCATGCAGTGACCGAAATACGTCGAGTTTTACACTTTTCTGTGTTAAGAGTCTTATCAATTCCCTACACTATACCTTTTAAAAGAACAAAGAGGCACAGTATCGGTCAGACTTGACCCATTATTAACAAGTCACAATGTGACTTGTTAACGACCCAAGGACGGGTAAAGTCGTCACAAACCTTCCCTCCCCTATGTGCTGATAATTTGTGTGCATACCCTTTTTCAGTGCACTGAGATAGAGGGGGCTGGGCTTATCAGATACGGGGATGTCTTTATCGCATCGCGGAGCGACCGACTCCATTTTCCTACTGACATCTGATTAGCTTTTATCGGCGACGTATGAGTAAGTGTTAGAGTGTAGCTGGGACCGGCGCTCAGAGGCTGCCATCACACAGTAACATTGAGCGCGGCTGCTGCCATCACACAGTAACATTGAGCGCGGCTGCTGCCATCACACAGTAACATTGAGCGCGGCTGCTGCCATCACACAGTAACATTGAGCGCTGCGTCATTGCTGCCATCACGAACGAGCGCTGCTGCATCAGTAACATTGAGCGCGGCTGCTGCCATCACACAGTAACATTGAGCGCGGCTGCTGCCACTCACTATTACCTGCCTTCACTTCCTACTCTTCAGTAGTGAGCTCCGCCACCAGATGGCTCAGTGCCATAAGACAATAATAATTTACCCGCTTAAAGAAAATCTCAATTTTGTTGAGTAGCTAGTTAATTTAAAGTTAGATTATAGCCTTTAATAGTATGTTTATTAGTGTCCCGGAGTACAAGGTGTCCCAATGTACAGTGTCCCAGTGTACAATGTCCTAGTGTTCAGGGTGTCCCAATGTTCAAGGTGTTCCAGCGAACAGGATGTCCCAATGCTTAAACTGATCCAGTGTACAGGGTGTCCCAGTTACAGGGTGTCATATTGTACAGGGAGTCACAGTGTACAGGGTGCCAGTGTACAGGGTAACCCAGTGCACAGGGTGCCCCAGGGTACAGGGTGTCACAGTGTACAAGGTGTTCCAGTGTACAAGATGTCCCATTGATTAAGATGTCCCATTGTACAGGGTGTCCCATTGTACAGGGTTTCCCATTGTACAAAGTGTCCCAGTGTACAAGGTGTTCCAGTGTATAGAGTGTCCCATTGTATAGGGTGTCCTAGTGTACAAGGTGTTCCAGGTACAGGATGACCAAGTGTACATAGTGTCTCATTGTACAGGGTGTCCCATTGTACAGAGTGTCCCGGTGTGCAGGGTGTCCCATTGTGCATGGTGTCTCAGTATACAGGGTGTCCCAGTGTATAGGGTGTCCCAGTGTACAGAGTGTCCCGCTGTACAGGGTGTCCCAATGTACAGGTGTCCCATTATACAGGGTGTCCCAATGTACATTATTCTAGTGTATAGTGTCCCACTGTACATTGTACAGGGAGTCCCAGTGTAGTGTCACAGTGTACAGTGTCCCAGTGTACAGGGTGTCCCAGTGTACAGTGTCCAAGTGTACAGTGTCCCAGTGTACAGGGTGTCCTAGTGTACAGGGTGTCCCAGTGAAAAGGTGTCCCAGTGTACAAGGTGTCCCAGCGTACAGTGTACAGGGTGTCCCAGTGTACAGGGTGTCCTAGTGTACAGGGTGTCCCCGTGTACAGGGTGTCCCAGTTAACAAGGTGTCCCAGCGTACAGTGTCCCAGTGCACAGCGTCCCAGTGTACAGTGTCCCAGTGTATAGGTGTCCCAGTGTATAAGGTGTCACAGTGCACAGGGTGTCTCAGTTTACAGGATGTCCCAGTGTACAACGTGTTCCACTGTACAGGTTGTAACAGTGTACAGGGTGTCCCAGTGTACTGGGTGTCACAGTATACAGGTTGTCCCATTGTACAGGGTGTCCCAATGTCCAGGAAGTCCCATTGTACAGGGTATTACATTGTACAAAATGTTCCCAGTGTACAGGGTGTCCCAGTGTACAGGGTGTCTCATTGTGCAGAGTGTCTCTGTGTACAGGGTGTCCCGGTGTACAGGGAGTCCCAGTGTACAGGTTGTTTCATTGTACAGGGTATTCCAGTGTACAGTGTTCCAGTGTACAGTGTCTCAGTGTACAGGGTGTCCCAGTGTGCAGGGTGTCCCAGTGTACAGGGTATCCCAGTGTACAGGGTGTCCCAGTGTACAGGGTGTCGCAGTGTACAGGGTGTCTCAGTGTTCAGGGTGTCGCAGTGTACAGGGTGTCCCAGTGTACAGTGTCCCAATGTACAGGGTGTCCCAGTTTACAGGGTATCGCAGTGTAGAGGGTGTTCCAGTGTACAGAGTGTCGCAGTGTACAGGGTTTCCCCGTGTACAGGGTGTCGCAGTGTACAGGGTTTCGCAGTGTACAGTGTCCCAATGTACAGGGTGTCCCAATGTACATGGTGTCGCAGTGTACAGGGTATCGCAGTGTACAGTGCCCCAGTGTACAGGGTGTCCCAATGTACATGGTGTCGCAGTGTACAGGATGTCCCAGTGTACAGGGTGTCGCAGTGTACAGGGTGTCCCAGTGTACAGAGTATCGCAGTGTACAGTGTCCCAGTGTACAGGGTGTCCCAATGCACAGGGTGTCGCAGTGTACAGGGTGTCCCAGTGTACAGGGTGTCGCAGTGTACAGGGTGTCCCAGTATACAGGGTGTCCCAGTGTACAGGGTGTTCCAGTGTACAGGGTGTCGCAGTGTACAGGGTGTCGCAGTATACAGGGTGTCCCAGTGTGCAGGGTGTCGCAGTGTACAGGGTGTCGCAGTGTACAGGGTGTCCCAGTGTACAGGGTGTCGCAGTGTACAGGGTGTCCCAGTATACAGGGTGTCGCAGTGTACAGGGTGTCGCAGTATACAGAGTATCGCAGTGTACAGTGTCCCAGTTTACAGAGTGTCCCAATGTAGGGTGTCCCAGTACAGGGTGTCGCAGGGACAGGGTGTCGCAGTGTCAGGTGTCCAGTGTACAGGTGTCGCAGTACAGGTGTCCAGTGTGCAGGGTGTCCAGTGTACAGGGTGTCCAGTGCAGGGTGTCCCAGTGTACAGATGTCGCAGTGTACAGGGTGTCGCAGTGTACAGGGTGTCGCAGTGTACAGGGTGTCGCAGTATACAGAGTATCGCAGTGTACAGTGTCCCAGTGTACAGGGTGTCCCAATGTACAGGGTGTCACAGTGTACAGGGTGTCGCAGTGTACAAGGTGTCCCAGAGGTCTGGATCCAGTTGTAAAATAATAAACAAATTGTGAGTGTCATATTATTCAAACTGAATAAATTAAGAACCTTGAACGGTGTTTTTTGTACAGTTTTTGATAAAGTGTCTTATGGCTGAGACACGAAATTAGCGTCTGCATTTACAACACAACATAACACATACAACATAGGACATACAACATACACAATACATACAAAACACAAGATACAGGAGGGCCCTGATGCATAGCATCTTTTTCGGTGTTCTACGTTTTCGTTAGGTTCAGAATGAAGCAACAATGGCTGAATTAAGAGCCAATGGAAACGTGTGGCACCGAAAAGAGGTACTCTATACACGGTGGCCTCCTGTACCCAATACACATCACGTACACGACTTAAACAATACATGAAACATACAACACAATACGTGAAACATACATAACACAATACGCAAGTTACAGTTGAATGGAAACTAAGCAGCTCGTGCTTGAGACAGGTTCGCTACAGGACTACAAATATGTAGAAAAGGGTGCCCAGTAAGTCTTAACCACAGGGAGAAATGAAGAAAAAAAAGGCAATAATAAAGTCTTTGGTTGTTGGACATGTTCAATATATCCAGCAATATTATTGATACGTGAATACAGGGACGGATCTACAATGAAACTCAGGGACGGATCTACAATGAAACTCAGGGACGGATCTACAATGAAACTCAGGGACGGATCTACAATGAAACTAATGAAGCTTAATCTTCAGGGCCCCTAATCCCGGAGGGGCCCCAGAAGCGACTTCAGTCCACATTGCTTAAAAATTTCGATTCTACTGAATAAGAAGGGGTTGCGCAGGGCCCCCATAACAGTTCAAGCTTCACGGGCCCAAAAAATGTAGGTCCGCCACTGCATGAATACTGAATGGTACTGAGTTACATGCAAAGATACCAAGTATATGATGATGTAAATGGTTTACAAATTATTTAGATAAGTTTATTTTGCGGTCAAATACTTGTTAAACTATTAGACCAAATTACTTATTATTCTATAGCTAGAAAGTCATTTCCAGTTCTTTAATGCTATAATTTATATAAAACTAAGTACATCAGTTTTAAGATGTCAACAAGATGGTAGCCTCATTAAAAAAATATATGTTATCAGTGACAGTATAACTGGAGCCTTGAAGATAAATATTGTACATTATCTACTTATCAGTGTTATCTGGTAATGCCAAAGGAGGTTGTAAACTGTAACTTACACATCAGGATATATACACTGAGAGCTGCATTTCTCTCAGCTACTTATGCTGAGAGTTTACTTCAGTTACTATGTTAGGGATTACAGTATTCTTGTCTGGTACCTAGTGTAGTCGATAGGTTCTGTACCCCATCAACCAACCAACTTTGAAGTCTCATTTACACTTGTTCCTTAATTTTTATCTAGATTAAATCAAATACAAAGAATATTCTTCCCAAAGATGAATCAGCTATCATGATAATACTGATAAAGAATGTAGATCAATGGTTCAGAGAACCGACAAGTTGATAAATTAGACGTTTCGCCACACAGTGGCTTCATCGGTCCAATACAAAGAAAAGGGACTGATTACCTCAAACTCCTGATCCTCACTATTCTTCTTTGTATACGACGAACGTTTTCGCACTAAAGATACCCATGTGGTGCATGTGTCTAATTTATCAACTGATAAGGAACCTAAGTCTGCTGGTGAGAGGCTGGAAGTGGAGCTACGAGAAAACACACATTCTCAGAGACCTGAAAGGACTGGTATCAAGTATTAGGATACGAGTCCTGTGTGTGGACAACATAAAGCGTCCTCAATTAAGCTTTCCATACCTGATTATTCTACAAGTAAGCTGAAAAAAGAGAAGGAACACGACCTTCACCATCATGTAGTTGAGTCTTCAGTTGTCAGTGACTTTCGACCTGATGAAATGGGGTACTAGGAATTGTATGATTATATATACTTGGGGTACCTAGAGTATACCCTCACTGTCCAGCCTAAATTTTCCAGTACACATAAACAGCCTAGTAATGCCGTAGTTGCATGCAAGTACATACTGTATATGCATGTATATATGTATTTTTATGCAATAATCGCAAACAATCGATAAAAGATGAAAAATAACATTCAGTCCCCTTCTGTGGTTATTTTACATGTATTTACATGTATTTGAATATATATATATATATATATATATATATATATATATATATATATATATATATATTATATATATGTGTGTGTGTGTGTGTGTGTGTGTGTGTGTGTGTGTGTGTGTGTGTGTGTGTGTGTGTGTGTGTGTGTGTGTGTGTGTGTGTGTGTGTGTGTGTGTGTGTGTGTGTGTGTGTGTGTGTGTGTGTGTGTGTGTGTGTGTGTGTGTGTGTGTGTGTGTGTGTGTGTGGATTAGGTAAAACTAGCCAATTAGCAAGAACTCATTTAAATTAAGTCCTTTCTAAAATTTTCTCTATATACGTTTAAAGATATATTTTTTCATTTATGTTAATGTAAGAATTTATAATTTTGCACCAAGAGAAACTTTGAAACCTACCTAACCTTATTACACAGCGCAATTTAATTTAGCGTAACACAACTAAATATATTTTAGATACGTTAACATTAATTTATAATAACAAACACAATGAAATATATTTTTCGTTAGGTTCAGAATGATTTTGCGAAATTATTGCATACACAAAATTTCGCTTGTCTTATATGGCAAGAAGAGCGTTGCTATTTAAGCCAAAATCGCGAGTTTTACCTAAATAGCAACGCTCACCTTGCCATATAAGACAAGTGAAAATTTGTGTATGCAATAATTTCGCCAAAATCATTCTGAACATAACGAAAAAATATATTTCATTGTGTTTGTTTATTATTAAATTAATGTTAACGTATCTAAAATATATTTAGTTGGGTTAGGCTAAATTAAATTGCGCTTGTTGTAATAAGGTTAGGTAGGTTTTCAAAGTTTCTCTTGGTACAAAATTATAAATTCTTACATTAACGTAAATGAAAAAAATATATATTTAAACGTATAAGAGAAAATTTTAGAAAGGACTAATTTGAAATGAGTTCTTGCTAATTGACCAGTTTTACCTAATCGGCACGACATATATATATATATATATATATATATATATATATATATATATATATATATATATATATATATATATATATATATATATAAAAGTGGTACCTCGGTTAACGAGATAAGTTTATTTTTTAAATGCTTTTGTAAGTGTATTTTTGGGGGTCTAAAAGGACTAGTCTATTTTACATTATTCCTTATGGGGATAAATTAGTTTGGTAATGGCACTTGAACAGCATTCTGGAACGAAAAAATATCGTTAACCGAGGTGTACCACTTGTATATATATATATATATATATATATATATATATATATATATATATATATATATTTTCGGATAGGAGAAGTGGAATATTCAAATGGCTTCAGGAAGAAATCAAAATATTCTTCCTTGAAGCCTTTTTATCCACTTCTACGAGGCTATGGGTCCCACAATTTGCACCAGAGGTGGACCCTATTATATATATATACATATATATGCATATGTGTGTGTATATATTTATGTATGTACATATATGCATGTGTATGTGT
Organism: Cherax destructor; assembly: GCA_009830355.1. Classification (NCBI taxonomy): domain Eukaryota; kingdom Metazoa; phylum Arthropoda; class Malacostraca; order Decapoda; family Parastacidae; genus Cherax; species Cherax destructor. The sequence continues at coordinate 42,224 of WNWK01002707.1, forward strand.
GTATATGTTGGATATCATATGATATGCATCATTCTCTGCCTCCACTTCTTTTCTTTCCTGTGTCTCCTATGCATAATTTCTGTTGCCTTCGCTCTGGGGAGTTTTAGATATCATTAAAATGCTATTTCTCATGTGCATGGGATAGGCTATCATGAGATATGGCAATTCCCAAGTGATAGTAACTTCAGCTATGCTGGAAGGACACCTTTCGAAGCTCCCGTAGCTGATTAATCCTTGCTGAAATGCTTGATGATATCCTCATTGCCCTCCTGAAGTTACCCAGCTCAGGCTGACAGATTTCAACACCTTGTATGAATCCTGCGTGATGAAGTATGACAGGGAAACATAGCTTTTGTTTTCATTGTGTAATTATCATGCAGAATAGGGTAGCGGCACACTGCTGATGTATCTAATTTTAAAACAAAGATCCTTCCCTCAGTCCTACACACTCCCTTTTCCATCATCCCTCCCACTCCCTCAACCCTCCGACACTCCCACTTTGCCCTCTATTCTTGCCTTCCTCTAATCCCACGCCTTCCTCCTTACCCACTACCCTCTACTCTAGAGAGATGTGAAACACAGCAAAACATTTGGCAACATCAAGTGCGACCATACAGTGGTGGTCAGACTCCTAAGTTAACACACTGTAAATAGCTTTATTACGCTCCACTTACGCATCCAGTGGGCGGTACACCCACCTTAACAAGGTGAGGTCCGAGAGTCGGCAAACCTTTATAAATCAAACTCAAAACAGCTTATTTTTCTTATATTTAAGAGGACTGTAACAAAAATATGGAGGTGCCAAAATGACCAATTTTTGGTGTTAGTGTGAAGTTAACATCACACTCGTCTTACTTCTGAGGTCACCAAGACTGTTAATGTATAGCACATACCTGGCACTCCCACTTCCGACTCTGACCAATTCTGGCACTGTTGAATGCAATCAAGCGAAAACTCTGTGATAGCGGCCTATGTTTTACTAACAAACCACTTAAATAAACGCCCATGTTAATGCTCTGACGTCAAACCACACTATAAACAGAAAAGTGAAAGCATTTACATTGAACTGTAAAGTGCATCAACCAAAATATTTTCTGAATCTTCAATATAGTTCACTGTCAGATCATAAGGCTGGAGAAACAGAGTCTGGTAACACGCAGGTTGAAGATAACCAGCATCACCTTGTAACAGCATCGCATCCACACCTTCATCGCCAGCATCTACTTGTAAGATGAATGAGTGCTCATTCTCAAAGGTTTTTTATTAAAACTTAGACAATACTAAGGAGCATCATCACTGAGTCAGCAGCCTTTTGACACTGGCATTCCCAATGAACTTCCAACCTAGAACTGGTAATACTAGTGGTGATGTAGCTTGAAATTGATGATATTCCCGACGTGAGTAGCTCATCCACGGCTAGAGCAGAAAATTCTACGAGTCAGCCGGCACTCCGGGAGTGAGCCTTCAGCTCAGCTCTCAGTCAGTGGAAGTGAGGGATTTGCACACACCTCAGCCAGCAGCCATTTACGACTCAGTGTCCTAAAACTGGTGTTCACTGAGTACATGCAAGACGTGCCTCAAGTTAGCTAATATTGTGTAGTGACTCTAGTCTGCAAACATACATATGTAAATTAATCTGTATCAGAAAAGAACCCCTTGCTCGTGAGTTTTAAAAGGTCAAGAACCCCTTGGCCATAAGTTTTAAAAGATCAAGAACCCCTTGCTCGTGAGTTTTAAAAGGTCAAGAACCCTTGCTAGTGAGAAGCAAATGGTGAAGAACTCCTGTCCACTACCTTTCATATAAGCCAGATTTATACGCCCACTGTCAACCTGCTCCAACCTTTCTAAATAATCAAACCATCTCAACACCACTACCTCCGCTCACTGAAATACTATACACTCTTTACTCTAGCTGTGTAAAACTAAGTAGCGTGTTTGTTAGCCTTTAAGTAGCGTGTTTGTTAGCCTTTAATATACAGAGGATCGAGCCTCCAGCAGGTCTTGCTCTGAATGTGAAATATTAACCTGTGGAAGTCTGCCTTCAACCATATACTGTACGTAATTTATGTAAATACTAGATTTTTTCTATTGTAACATTTAAAAAACGATATATGGGCTGGGGGGAAGTCTGATTTGCTTAATTTTAAGCACATCAGCCAAATTTATCTAGTTTACTAAAATTATGACTAAAAAATGGTCATTTATATCTGTACAGTAAAGTATAATGTGATCTAAATACTTTATTGATATCTCGTTTTAGACGGGAGGAGTTAGATGGGGCATTGGATAATTACTGTATGTTTGAAGATGGAATGGAAAAGAGACACAAATGCAGTATAATTCAATCTCTTTTGACAATGTTTCGCCCATAGAGTAGACTTCATCAAGTCACAAACACATCCACTCATGATCTCTTCACAAGTAGATCTGTTTGTGATCTGCGTGTGTTGTCAGACTGCAATACAGAACTGCAAATTTGTTGTGTGAGTTCTGCTGAGGACACCTGGGAACACCTTGCTTAATCCACTTCATGTGCAGTATATGTTCATATAATTTTTTTAATATAATCAAAACGCATTGTAATTTATTATGTATTGTATATGCAACCTTTTTATAGAAATTGAAATACGGTCGATACTGTTAGCGTTTTATTACTGTATTTTGTTATATAACCGTAAGATGAACTCCCTTCACTGGTTAACAAATTAGTCAGTGTGATTTGCATTTGTACAAAAGAAAGGTTTGTCTTTAATTTTTCTGCATTTACAGTACTGTATATAATCTTACTTAATGAACAAGGCAATTTGCCTGTGTGATAAAGACTGTGTCAGCAGTACTCATGGTTTCCTGTTTTTCTTACTCATTCACAGATTCCAAAATTCAGCTACAAAGGCACTGACACCAACACTAACCTCGACTGTCTCAGCTGATTATGAAAAGACTCTAATGAAGGACAGTTTCAGGCAAACGACATATAACTGAAAGTCTCGAAATACGAAAACTGGAAATGAATGTGGGATACAAAAATGATAAAGATAAGGTACAGAAGATGTCCCTTGGCCAGAAAACAAATAGGCCAACAAAGTTGATTCTCTTAGTTGGTGCCACAGGTACTGGAAAGACAACTCTAATTAATGCAATGGTGAACTATATATATCAGGTTGACTTTACTGATAACTTTAGATTAGTTCTTATTGACGATAAAAATGCCCCTAAGCGTTCCCAGGCAGAGTCTCAGACAGATTTGATCACAGCTTATGCATTTTACCAATTACCAGGAATGCCCTTCGAGTACAATTATGTGCTCATTGACACTCCAGGTTTTGGAGACACCAGAGGCATTCAGCGTGATCGTGATATGATGAAACAGCTTGAAATGTTTCTGAAACAAGATTATGGGATTGATCAGGTTGATGGAGTTGGGTTTGTTACTCCTGCTTCTGCTGCAAGATTGACTCAGACTCAGAGATATGTCTATGATGGCCTTTCTTCAATGTTTGGTAAAGATATTAAGGATAATATTTATATTATGGCTACATTTGCGGATGCAAAGACTCCTCCTGTGTTAGATGCACTTAAAGAAGCTGGAGTACACTACTCTGGATTTTACAAGTTCAACAACAGTGCACTCTATGCTCGTAACACTGGTGGAGATGGAGGAAGTAGTGATGATTCAGATGATGAAGATTCAGCATACATTTGTAAGTTGTTCTGGGAGATGGGTTATAAAAGCATGACAAATTTCTTTTTAAAGTTAGGAAAGACTTCTCCAGCAAGTCTAACACTTACCAAACAGGTGCTTGAGGAACGAAGTCGCTTACAGTTAGTGGTAATTGGCTTACAGAATCAGATTCATTTAGGCTTGGGAAAGCTTTCAAACTTGAATCAAGAGAGAGATATGTTGGCCCGTCTTCATGATGATATTAAAGGCAGTGCAAATTATCAGGAAGAAGTTGAAGTTCCCAAGATCACTAAAATTGACTTGAAAGCCAGAGAAAATGTGACTAATTGTCTGAAGTGTAACATGACTTGCCATTATCCATGTTATATTCCTGATGATGCTAACAAAGCTGGTTGCTGGGCAATGACAAATAACTATTGTAGAGTTTGTCCAGAGAAGTGTTATTGGGACATTCATAAGAACATGGGGTTCAGATATGAACACACTTGGATAAAGGAGACTCGCACAGTGCAGGAACTTTTGGATCGCTATGAGAAAGCTTCCAAAGGAAAAATTGACAAAGAAGGTGCCATCAAAGCCATAGAAAATGACATAAATCAACATGCACAGATCCTTATTGGCATGATAACGGAAGCCCAAAGTCATGTAGAACGATTAGAGGAAATTGCCCTCAAGCCCAATCCATTGTCAACAAAGGAATACATTGATCTAATGATTGAGTCTGAGAAGATGCAGAAACGACATAACTTTGAGAAGAGAATTGAGCTTCTTGTAAAACTTAAGGAAGAAGTAGCAGTCATCCAGGGAGTGCGTGGAAACTGTCAATCAGTCATCTGGTGAATCCCTACTTAAATATTTTCAAAACCTTATTATTGACTGAAAATATAAAAAAATAAATTGGGGGTTCTGGTGGTCTGGTGGCTAAAGCTCTCGCTTCACACGGCGAGGGCCTGGGTTCGATTCCCAGCCAGGGCAGAAACATTGGGCGTGTTTCTTTACACCTGTTGTCTATGTTCCCCATCAGTAAAATGGGTACCTGGGTGTTAGTCGACTGGTGTGAGTCGCATCCTAGGACACTGACCTAATCTGCCGGAAATGCTCAGCATAACAAGGGACTTTCTATATAGTAGTATGTCACTGATGTCAGCTAGGCCTGTATACCATGTACATGTACTTGTAGTAAATAAAGATATTATTATTATTATTATTATTATTATTATTATTATTATTATTATTATTATTATTAATAATAATTAATTAAAGGTAAAATGTGGGTTCAGATTTTAATAAGAGTGCAAGTGTCATGTATTAACCTTCCATGCATCCTGTTTGTTAATTATCTTAATGAGTGAAATTAATTTAAAATGTTAGAGAATCTTATTTAGTATGACGCATGTTATTTATATACACTGAATATAGCATTAAATATTATATTTTAGATATTTGACTGACTGACACACATACTGTACATTACCTAAAGACAACAATCCTACAGGATGCTCAGAACCTCAAATTATAATCCCAAAACATCACAAAATCAGCAATTATAAAACAAAATAACCAAATTTTATACAATATAAGCCAAGGTTTATAAAGGTTGGATTAATTCTTAAATGAAGTAATTGTTTACTAGAGGCGAATCTCAAGAACAACAACAAACTTAAACCTGGATATTTTACAAATGCTCCTGAATATTCTACATGGATTAGTTCAGTACAAACAGTAAATCGTTTGCCAACACGTTCATCATCTGTCTTGTTATGATGACTGGGAGCAGCTGGCATTAGACTATTCATTTCCCCCAGTTGTTGAGAATTGGCAATCCTGATGGTGGCACAGGTGACCCTTATGGATGCCACAGTGCCGCTAACTGGGAGTCGCCTTCCCTGTGTGCCTTGTCACTGCACCCAACCATGGTACATGAAGAATCCATCATCATAATATCGGGGTTGTATAATGAGTATATGAATGCTACACACACATGATGAATTAGAATATACAGACAGCCTGGTGGTATGCTTGTATGTAATTAACCTTCATAACAACACAGTCCTCCTTGAACATAGATAAATCCCTTTTTTTTTATTTAATATGTTTTAATTCTTCTGTAAGGATTAAAAATTTCGATTCGTTTGAACTAAAAAGTAAAGTTTTTTTATATTTAGTAATGTACTTACACTGCTGAGTCTGATAGGATTTACCTTGACAATGAATCTCCATAAGAGGCCAGGTGTTAAGTTAATTAATTGGCTTCCTGTATTAAACAACCAACTGGATTCGTGACTGTAATGACGGATAATTGATAGTATTATGATTTTGAGTCATTTGTCGAGAATTGGTGTTTTTACATGCACTAAGCAATATATATATATATATATATATATATATATATATATATATATATATATATATATATATATATATATATATATATATATATATATATTATATTTTTATAATTTTTTTTAACACATCGGCCGATTCCACCAAGGCAGGGTGGCCCGAAAAAGAAAAACTTTCATCATCATTCACTCCATCACTGTCTTGCCAGAAGGGTGCTTTACACTACAGTTATAAAACTGCAACATTTACACCCCTCCTTCAGAGTGCCGGCACTGTACTTCCCATCTCCAGAACTCAAGTCCGGCCTGCCGGTTTCCCTGAATCCCCTTTATAAATGTTACTTTGCTCACACTCCAACAGCACGTCAAGTATTAAAACCATATGCCTCCATTCACTCCTATCAAATACGCTCACACATGCTTGCTGGAAGTCCAAGCCCTCGCACACAAAACTTCCTTTACCCCCTCCTCCAACCTTTCCTAGGCCGACCCCTACCCCGCCTTCCTCCACTACAGATTTATACACCTCGAAGTCACTCTGTCTCGTTCCATTCTCTCTACATGTCCAAACCACCTCAACAACCCTCCTCAGCTCTCTGAACAATCGTTTTGGTAATCCGCACCTCCTCCTAATTTCCAAACTCCGAATTCTCTGCATTATATTCACACCACACATTGACCTCAGACATGACATCTCCACTGCCTCCAGCCTTCTCCTCGTTGCAACATTCATCACCCATGCTTCACACCCATATAAGAGCGTTGGTATAACTATACTCTCATACATTCCCTCTTTACTTCCATGGACAAGGTTCTTTGTCTCCACAGACTCCGAAGTGCTCCACTCACCCTTTTCCCTCATCAATTCTATGATTCACCTCATCCTTCATAGACCCATCCGCCGACATGTCCACTCCCAAATATCTGAATACATTCACCTCCTCCATACTCTCTCCTCCAATCTGATATCCAATCTTTCGTCACCTATTCTTTTTGTTATCCTCATCACCTTACTCTTTCCTATATTCACTTTCAATTTTCTTCTTTTACACACCCTACCAAATTCATCCACCAACCTCTGCAGCTTCTCTTCAGAATCTCCCAAAAGCACAGTGTCATCAGCAAAAAGCAACTGTGACAACTCCCACTTTGTATTTGCTTCTTTATCTTTTAGCCCAACACCTCTTGCCAAGACCCTCGCATTCACTTCTCTTACAACCCCATCTATAAATATATTGAACAACCACGGTGACATCACACATCCTTGTCTAAGGCCCACTTTTACTGGGAAATAGTCCCCTTCCCTCCTACACACTCTAACCTGAGCCTCACTATCCTCATAAAAACTCTTCACTGCTTTCAGTAACCTTCCTCCTATTCCATACACCTGCAACATCTGCCACATTGCCCCCTATCTACCCTATCATACGCCTTTTCCAAATCCATAAATGCCACAAAAACATCTTTACCCTTATCCAAATACTGTTCACCTATATGTTTCACTGTAAACACTTGGTCTACACACCCCTACCTTTCCTAAAGCCCCTTGTTCATCTGCTATCCTGCTTTCTGTTTTACTCTTAATTCTTTCAATAATAACTCTACCATACACTTTACCAGGTACACTCAACAGACTTATTCCCTATAATTTTTGCACTCTCTTTGTCCCTTTGCCTTATACAAAGGAACAATACACGCTCTCTGCCAATCCCTAGGTACCTTACCCTCTTCCATACATTTATTAAATAATAGCACCAACCACTCCAAAATTATATCCCCACCTGCTTTTAACATTTCTATCTTTATCCCATCAATCCCAGCTGCCTTACCCCCTTTCATTCTACCCACTGCCTCACGAACTTCCCCTACACCCACAACTGGCTCTTCCACACTCCTACAAGATGTTATTCCTCCTTGCCCTACACACGAAATCACAGCTTCCTGTCTTCATCAACATTTAAAAATCCTCAAAATATTCTCTCCATCTTCCCGATACCTCTAACTCTCCATTTAATAACTCTCCTCTCCTATTTTTAACTGTCAAATCCATTTGTTCTCTAGGCTTCCTCAACTTATTAATCTCATTCCAAAACTTTTTCTTATTTTCAACAAAATTTGCTGATAACATCTCACCCACTCTCTCATCTGCTCTCTTTTACATTGCTTCACCACTCTTTAACCTCTCTTTTTCTCTCCATATACTCTTCCCTCCTTGCATCACTTCTACTTTGTAAAAACCTCTCATATGCTAACTTTTCTCCCTTACTACTCTCTTACATCATCATTCCACCAATCGCTCCTCTTCCCTCCTGCACCCACTCGCCTGTAACCACAAACTTCTGCTGAACACTCTAACACTACATTTTTAAATCTACCCCATACATTTTCGACCCCATTGCCTACACTCTCACTAGCCCATCTATCCTCCAATAGTTGTTTATATCTTACCCTAACTGCCTCCTCTTTTAGTTTATAAACCTTCACCTCTCTTTTACTTACTGATTCTATTTTCCTTGTATCCCATCTACCTTTTACTCCCACTGTAGCTATAACTAAAAAGTGATCTGATATATCTGTAGCCCCTCTATAAACATGTACATCCTGAAGTCTACTCAACAGTCTTTTATCTACCAATACATAGTCCAACAAACTACTGTCATTACGCCCTACATCATATCTTGTATACTTATTTATCCTCTTTTTCTTAAAATATGTATTACCTATAACTAAACCCCTTTCTATACAAAGTTCAATCAAAGGGCTCCCATTATCATTTACACCTGGCACCCCAAACTTACCTACTACACCCTCTCTGCATGTTTCTCCCACTTTAGCATTTAGGTCCCCTACCACAATTACTCTCTCATTTGGTTCAAAAGTTCCTATACATTCGCTTAACATCTCCCAAAATCTCTCTCTCTCCTCTACACTCCTCTCTTCTCCAGGTGCATACACGCTTATTATGACCCACTTTTCGCATCCGACCCTTATTTTAATCCACATAATCCTTGAATTTACACATTTATATTCCCTCTTTTCCTTCCATAACTGATCCTTCAACATTATTGCTACCCCTTCCTTAGCTCTAACTCTCTCAGATACTCCTGACTTAATCCCATTTATTTCTCCCCACTGAAACTCGCCTACCCCCTTCAGCTTTGTTTCGCTTAGGCCAGGACATCCAACTTCTTTTCATTCATAACATCGGCAATCATCTCTTTCTTATCATCCGCACTACATCCACGCACATTCAGACACCCCAATTTTATAAAGTTTTTCTTCTTCTCGTTTTTAGTAGATTTGTACAGGAGAAGGGGTTACTAGCCCATTGCTCCGGCATCTTTATATATATATATATATATATATATATATATATATATATATATATATATATATATATATATATATATATATATTCCCAGACATGACGGTACCTCCAACAGGCTGTCAGTTGTACATTAGTGTCGATTAAAATTTCAGGCCTTTAATCCAACTTAAAACACAAATGGTGGATCATCAATGAATTGTTATATAATGTGGGTTTCATATGCTCGACTAGCATTGTTTTTGTGAGCCTTACAGTTTTTACTGTCATATCCTATTTTTTCTTAAAACATTTCTTGACGACTTTTCTCTCCTAGTCACCTGGAGCGCCAGGTGTTGCTCCAGGTGATTCCCCATTCCTTTCTCTTTCTTTGCATTGCTCCTGAAGAGACATTTGCAATTTGCATCGCAGAAGGCATCAAGAAACAGAGAAAGATCGCGGTCAGCAGGATTCGAAACCACGTCAGGGAAGATAGCAAGGTTTCCAAGTGAAGCTGTACACAACTCGGCCACATATACCAGAACCTTGCCACCTTCCCTGACGAGGTTTCGAATCCTGCTGACTGTGATCTTTCTCTGTATATACCTCTGCTTGTTTCTGAGTGGTGACTTGAAATAATGAGTGTGTGTGGTACCTAATAAGCTGAATCGGCCAATTAAGCTGAACTGCCCTAAAAACATTGGACTTTTGCAAAGTTTTCTGCCATAGATTAATGGATATATTTTTCGTCGAAGATGCTGTAAAGTGTAGGTAGTTTCTGATGAAACAAAACCAGTTTCACCTCCTTATCACAAAACCTGCCAATGAATTCCATGTTCTCCCCTCTTTCAAAGTTATCCCGCCACGGCGACACAAACTAGTCGCTGTCTGCGGTAAGAAATGCTCAGATATATTCCTGTCTGCCTGCCTGCTTGCCTTCCTGCCTGCCTGCCTGCCTGCCTGCCTGCCTTCCTGCCTACATGCCTGCCTCCCTGCTTGCTTGCTTGCCTGCTTGCCTGCCTGCCTGCTTTTCTGCCTGCCTGCCTGTCTGTCTTCTGTCTGCCTGCCTTCCTACCTGCCTGCCTGCCTGCCTGCCTGCCTGCCTGCCTGCCTGCCTGCCTGCCTGCCTGCCTGCCTGCCTGCCTGCCTGCCTGCCTGCCTGCCTGCCTGCCTGCCTGCCTGCCTGCCTGCCTGCCTGCCTGCCTGCCTGTCTTCCCGCCTGCCTGCCTTCCTGCCTGCCTGCTTTCCCGCCTGCCTGCCTTCCTGCCTGCAGGCAGGAAGGCAGGAGAACTGGGGGTGGTGACTGGAGGAGGAGGAGTAGTTGTTGGAGTAGGTGAAGTCACAGTAAGACATCCTTCAACAGCAACAATCACGATAACTCACCGACTACTCACCAACTATTCTCCGACTACTCACCGACTACTCTCCGACTACTCACCGACTACTCTCCGACTACTCACAGTTCGGTCAACTGTTCACCATTGTATCATTACGAATTCTCGAATTAATCCCAAATACTGGCCGTACATGGTGCAGTAATGCTGACCACCTGGGAACCAACACACACCCACGTACTGTCTGGTCCACGTAACACCCTGTGTAACACCTTATGTAAAACCCTGTGTAACACGCTACATAACACCCTGTGTAACACGCTACATAACACCCTGTGTAACACGCTATGTAACACCCTGTGTAACACGCTATGTAACACCCTGTGTAACACGCTATGTAACACCCTGTGTAACACGCTATATAACACCCTGTGTAACACGCTACATAACACCCTGTGTAACACGCTATGTATCACCCTGTGTAACACGCTATATAACACCCTGTGTAACACGCTACATAACACCCTGTGTAACACGCTATGTAACACCCTGTGTAACACGCTACATAACACCCTGTGTAACACGCTATGTATCACCCTGTGTAACACGCTATATAACACCCTGTGTAACACGCTACATAACACCCTGTGTAACACGCTATGTAACAACCTGTGTAACACGCTATGTAACACCCTGTGTAACACGCTATATAACACCCTGTGTAACACGCTATGTAACACCCTGTGTAACACGCTATAAACACCCTGTGTAACACGCTACATAACACCCTGTGTAACACGCTATGTATCACCCTGTGTAACACGCTATATAACACCCTGTGTAACACGTTATGTAACACCCTGTGTAACACGCTATATAACACCCTGTGTAACACGCTACATAACACCCTGTGTAACACGCTATTTATCACCCTGTGTAACACGCTACATAACACCCTGTGTAACACGCTATAAACACCCTGTGTAACACGCTACATAACACCCTGTGTAACATGCTATAAACACCCTGTGTAACACACTATAAACATCACCCTGTGTAACACGCTACATAACACCCTGTGTAACACGCTACATAACACCCTGTGTAACACGCTATGTAACACCCTGTGTAACACGCTATATAACACTCTGTGTAACACGCTATAAACACCCTGTGTAACACGCTATAAACACCCTGTGTAACACGCTACATAACACCCTGTGTAACACGCTACATAACACCCTGTGTAACACGCTATGTAACACCCTGTGTAACACGCTATGTAACACCCTGTGTAACACGCTACATAACACCCTGTGTAACACGCTATGTAACACCCTGTGTAACACCCTATAAACACCCTGTGTAACACGCTATAAACACCCTGTGTAACACGCTACATAACACCCTGTGTAACATGCTATAAACACCCTGTGTAACACGCTATAAACATCACCCTGTGTAACACGCTACATAACACCCTGTGTAACATGCTATAAACACCCTGTGTAACACGCTATAAACATCACCCTGTGTAACATGCTATATAACGCCCGGTGTAACACGCTATGCAACACCTTATGTAAGACGCTATGTAAGACCCTGGTTTAGCTTTGTACTATGGCACTCGTGGTGACACGTTCTCTGTATAAACATCTACAACCATGTATAAAAGTGTTTATCGAAATTCTCGATTAGGTTATTAGATTTATCAGGAGTGTGTGTTGACCTTGCAGGGTCTCGACCCTCGCTATTTCCATCGTCAATTATGTCAAGACCATCCATTATGCATAGTGTGAGCAGAGGGCGTGGCTGTCAACGACCTGACTGACGCCCTGGTAAGTGATTATGATAGTGTGATGAGTGGCTGTCAGCTACTTGACTGACACCAGGGCATCTGGGTGTGATACTCTGATGTGTGGCTGACAGCAGGTTAGGGGAGAGCGGGTTAATATTACTCTTCCCTGAGACCTGCGACACTTGTCCTGTTTCCTGACAAACCTTACCTAACCTACCCTGTCCCCTCAGGCTTTTCCCGTTTACCGTCTGGTTAATCAGGCTGTTGTTATCCGCAGGATCACATAGACATCCCAGCCTGTGTGGTTTTTGTACCTCCCAATTTTCTCTCTGAGATTTGAACATTTGGAGATAAAGATTCTTGCACCATTGATGGTGAAAGTATTATTATTGATGGCACACAGTACATACAAGTTGATGAATAAAGCCCATGCGCAACACAAGGGTAACGTTATTGATGAAAAGTTCGGCACCAGGTTTCATCAGTAGAATACAGGCCAATACAACACAGGAGGCAGAAGAAAAAGTAATGTTGAGGTGATCAGTCCTTCAGCAGTGACGGGCCTGTCTTGTTTTTCCATTTCACTTCCTTTATTCTCCACTCTCTCTCACTTCAGTAAGTTGTGTTAGTGTGCTATATTTTAGTACGTGGCTAACGAATATTTGTCATGCAAAGATTATGAGAAACTTGTCTCCTGAGCCTCAGAGGGACCGACCCGAGTACTCTCTGATGACCCCAACAGTTTAAATTAGGAGCCTGAGGGCAGTAAATATTCTCTGTATATATACGAGTTGGATCTTTTCTTATACCTTAAAGGAAGATGTGATATAAAATAAAAAAAAAATAAAAAAAGGCGCAATAACCCGCGCATAGGAGAGAGGAGCTTATGACGACGTTTCGGTCCAACTTGGACCATTTATAAGTCATTGTAAGTGGTTCTAGTCGGACCGAAACGTCGCCAGAAGCTTCTCCCTCCCATGTGCTGGTTGTTTGTGAACAGAACAGAATAATAAAAATGGATGCACAATCAATCAAGTGCACAATCAATCAAGTGCATAATCAGTCACTCCAATTCCCTATCTTGCTTTAGAGGGAATTGCAGGTAGCCCTCTTCCTCCTCGTATCAAACTTGATTACCTCCCGTTCCATTGATGCCGTGTGACCCATACGGTTTTACTGCTTTCCCATAGTGAAAATTCTCGTATTTTAAAAAGTTTCGTAATCTGACTTTCAATGTGTCTGACTTTGTTTACGTTTGATGTGTTCTCTACAGGTCAGGTGACCTGCCACTGCGGTTCTCTATACAGGTCGGGTGACCTACCACTGCTGTTCTCTACAGGTCGGGTGACCTACCACTGCTGTTCTCTACAGGTCGGGTGACCTACCACTGCTGTTCTCTACAGGTCAGGTGACCTGCCACTGCTGATCTCTACAGGTTAGGTGACCTGCCACTGCTGTTCCTCTATATTTTACCTCTTCTACACAATGAGCAGATCTGATTGTCTTGTTTCCTGGGAGGACTACAAGTCCTTGTGTTTACCTTGTCATGACAAGTCCTTGTGTTTACCTTGTCATGACAAGTCCTTGTGTTTACCTTGTCATGACGAGTCCTTGTGTTTACCTTGTCATGACAAGTCCTTGTGTTTACCTTGTCATGACGAGTCCTTGTGTTTCCTTGTCATGACGAGTCCTTGTGTTTACCTTGTCATGACAAGTCCTTGTGTTTCCTTGTCATGACGAGTCCTTGTGTTTACCTTGTCATGACAAGTCCTTGTGTTTACCTTGTCATGGCGAGTCCTTGTGTTTACCTTGTCATGACGAGTCCTAGTGTTTCCTTGTCATGACGAGTCCTTGTGTTTACCTTGTCATGACGAGTCCTTGTATTTACCTTGTCATGACGAGTCCTTGTGTTTACCTTGTCATGGCGAGTCCTTGTGTTTACCTTGTCATGACGAGTCCTTGTGTTTACCTTGTCACGGCGAGTCCTTGTGTTTACCTTGTCATGACGAGTCCTTGTGTTTACCTTGTCATGACGAGTCCTTGTGTTTACCTTGTCATGACGAGTCCTTGTATTTACCTTGTCATGACGAGTCCTTGTGTTTACCTTGTCATGGCGAGTCCTTGTGTTTACCTTGTCACGGCGAGTCCTTGTGTTTACCTTGTCATGACGAGTCCTTGTGTTTACCTTGTCATGGCGAGCCCTTGTGTTTACCTTGTCATGGCGAGTCCTTGTGTTTACCTTGTCACGGCGAGTCCTTGTGTTTACCTTTTCATGACGAGTCCTTGTGTTTACCTTGTCATGACGAGTCCTTGTGTTTCCTTGTCATGACGAGTCCTTGTGTTTACCTTGTCATGGCGAGTACTTGTGTTTACCTTGTCATGACGAGTCCTTGTGTTTACCTTGTCATGACGAGTCCTTGTGTTTACCTTGTCATGACGAGTCCTTGTGTTTACCTTGTCATGACGAATCCTTGTGTTTACCTTGTCATGACGAGTCCTTGTGTTTACCTTGTCATGGCGAGTCCTTGTGTTTACCTTGTCACGGCGAGTCCTTGTGTTTAGCTTGTCATGGCGAGTCCTTGTGTTTACCTTGTCATGGCGAGTCCTTATGTTTACCTTGTCATGGCGAGTCCTTGTGTTTACCTTGTCATGACGAGTCCTTGTGTTTACCTTGTCATGGCGAGTCCTTGTGTTTACCTTGTCACGGCGAGTCATTGTGTTTACCTTGTCACGGCGAGTCCTTGTGTTTACCTTGTCACGGCGAGTCCTTGTGTTTACCTTGTCATGGCGAGTCCTTGTGTTTACCTTGTCATGGCGAGTCCTTATGTTTACCTTGTCATTGCGAGTACTTGTGTTTATCTTGTCATGGCGAGTCCTTGTGTTTACCTTGTCATGACGAGTCCTTGTGTTTACCTTGTCATGACGAGTCCTTGTGTTTACCTTGTCATGACGAGTCCTTGTGTTTCCTTGTCATTGTGAGTCCTTGTGTTTACCTTGTCATGACGAGTCCTTGTGTTTACCTTGTCATGGCGAGTCCTTGTGTTTACCTTGTCATGGCGAGTCCTTGTGTTTACCTTGTCAAGGCGAGTCCTTGTGTTTACCTTGTCATGACGAGTCCTTGTGTTTACCTTGTCATGACGAGTCCTTGTGTTTCCTTGTCATTGTGAGTCCTTGTGTTTACCTTGTCATGACGAGTCCTTGTGTTTACCTTGTCATGACGAGTCCTTGTGTTTACCTTGTCATGACGAGTCCTTGTGTTTACCTTGTCATGACGAGTCCTTGTGTTTACCTTGTCATGACGAGTCCTTGTGTTTCCTTGTCATTGGAGTCCTTGTGTTTACCTTGTCATGACGAGTCCTTGTGTTTACCTTGTCATGACGAGTCCTTGTGTTTACCTTGTCATGACGAGTACTTGTATTTACCTTGTCATGACGAGTCCTTGTGTTTACCTTGTCATGGCGAGTCCTTGTGTTTACCTTGTTACGGCGAGTCCTTGTGTTTACCTTGTCATGACGAGTCCTTGTGTTTACCTTGTCATGACGAGTTCTTGTGTTTACCTTGTCATGACGAGTCCTTGTGGTTACCTTGTCATGACGAGTCCTTGTGTTTACCTTATCATGACGAGTCCTTGTGTTTACCTTGTCATGACGAGTCCTTGTGTTTACCTTGTCATGACGAGTCCTTGTGTTTACCTTGTCATGGCGAGTCCTTGTGTTTACCTTGTCATGGCGAGTCCTTGTGTTTACCTTGTCATGACGAGTCCTTGTGTTTACCTTGTCATGACGAGTCCTTGTGTTTACCTTGTCATGACGAGTCCTTGTGTTTACCTTGTCATGACGAGTCCTTGTGTTTACCTTGTCATGGCGAGTCCTTGTGTTTACCTTGTCATGACGAGTCCTTGTGTTTACCTTGTCATGGCGAGTCCTTGTGTTTACCTTGTCATGGCGAGTCCTTGTGTTTACCTTTCATGACGAGTCCTTGTGTTTACCTTGTCATGACGAGTCCTTGTGTTTACCTTGTCATGACGAGTCCTTGTGTTTACCTTGTCATGGCGAGTCTTGTGTTTACCTTGTCATGACGAGTCCTTGTGTTTACCTTGTCATGACGAGTCCTTGTGTTTACCTTGTCATGACGAGTCCTTGTGTTTACCTTGTCATGCGAGTCCTTGTGTTTACCTTGTCATGCGAGTCCTTGTGTTTACCTTGTCATGGCGAGTCCTTGTGTTTACCTTGTCATGACGAGTCCTTGTGTTTACCTTGTCATGGCGAGTCCTTGTGTTTACCTTGTCATGACGAGTCCTTGTGTTTACCTTGTCATGACGAGTCCTTGTGTTTACCTTGTCATGACGAGTCCTTGTGTTTACCTTGTCATGGCGAGTCCTTGTGTTTACCTTGTCATGACGAGTCCTTGTGTTTACCTTGTCATGGCGGGTCCTTGTGTTTACCTTGTCATGGCGAGTCCTTGTGTTTACCTTGTCATGACGAGTCCTTGTGTTTACCTTGTCATGACGAGTCCTTGTGTTTACCTTGTCATGGCGAGTCCTTGTGTTTACCTTGTCATGGCGAGTCCTTGTGTTTACCTTGTCATGGCGAGTCCTTGTGTTTACCTTGTCATGGCGAGTCCTTGTGTTTACCTTGTCATGACGAGTCCTTGTGTTTCCTTGTCATGACGAGTCCTTGTGTTTACCTTGTCATGACGAGTCCTTGTGTTTACCTTGTCATGACGAGTCCTTGTGTTTACCTTGTCATGACGAGTCCTTGTGTTTACCTTGTCATGGCGAGTCCTTGTGTTTACCTTGTCATGACGGGTCCTTGTGTTTACCTTGTCATGGCGAGTCCTTGTGTTTACCTTGTCATGGACAAGTGACATAAGCAGTATAATGTGATCCTTTATTGACAACGTTTCGCCCACGCAGTGGGCTTTATCGAGTCACAGATCAGATCTGTTTGTGACTCGATAAAGCCCACTGTGTGGGCAAGCGTGTCAAGTTTCCTTATGTGTTTATTTTCCATTGTGTCGGTATTTTATACCATTTATTTCCACAGTGTTTACCTTGTCATGACGAGTCCTTGTGTTTACCTTGTCATGGCGAGTCCTTGTGTTTACCTTGTCATGGCGAGTCCATGTGTTTACCTTGTCATGGCGAGTCCTTGTGTTTACCTTGTCATGGCGAGTCCTTGTGTTTACCTTGTCATGACAAGTCCTTGTGTTTACCTTGTCATGGCGAGTCCTTATGTTTTCTCTGTCATGTCAAGGAGAATATGTCTTAACTGAAGGTACTTTTTATGACACTGTCAATGTATAATTATAGTTTGTGAGTGTTGACATTTTATATTACGATGAATTTGTCCCCTTTCCATTCACTGTCTCTGTCTTTCTGTCTCCGTCTCTCGGTCTCTGTCTATCTGTCTCCGTCTCTCTCCCTCATCTATCTATCTCCCCTCCCTCTGTACCCAGCTGTGACACCTGTGTGAAGCTCCACTAGGTCACTGACAACAAGGAGTGTTGTGATTCATACATGTCCCAGAGAAGGTAAACAAGATTGTCTTGATGGATGGAAGTGTGTGTGTGTGTGTGTGTGTGTGTGTGTGTGTGTGTGTGTGTGTGTGTGTGTGTGTTTGTTGTGTGTGTGTGTGTGTGTGTGTGTGTGTGTGTGTGTTTGTGTATGTGTGTGTGTGTGTGTGTGTTTGTGTGTGTGTGTGTGTGTGTGTGTGTGTGTGTGTGTTTGTGTATGTGTGTGTGTGTGTGTGTGTGTGCACTGCGTCTGCTATTAAATGCTATGCCCATGGTGGACCCTGGCCACCACACTCCACTCCAGCACTCCAGCACTTCAGAACTCCAGCACTCTACGGTGCGGAACCTGCCTGCTGCTGGATGTAGGTTCAACAGACTGACTGATCACGGACCGAGATGACCTTAGTGGTTTAGAGATCATGCCTCCACCAATCCTTGAAATGAACCACCTACACGGCTTTAGGTTTCACCTGAATTATAAAAATAACAACAATAATAATAATAATAACAATAATAATAATAATAAAAATTCTAATAATAATAATTATTATTTTTATTTTATTAACACATAGGTCGTTTCCCACCAAGGCAGGGTGGCCCGACAAAGAAAAACTTTCATCATCATTCACTCCATCACTGTCTTGCCAGAGGCGTGCTTACACTACAGCTACAAAACGGCAACATTAACACCCCTCCTTCAGAGTGCCGGCACTGTACTTCCCATCTCCAGGAATCAAGTCCGGCCTGTCGGTTTCCCTGAAACCCCTCATAAATGTTACCTTGCCTACACTCCAACAGCACGTAAACTCCTAAAAACCATTTGTCTCCATTCGCTCCTATCTAACACACTCACGCACGCTTGCTGGAAGTCCAAGCCCTTCGCACACAAAACCTCCTTTACCCCCTCCCTCCAACCTTTTCTAGGCCGACCCCTACCCCGCCTTCCCTCTACTACAGATTTATACACTCTCGAAGTCTTTCTATTTTGTTCCATCCTCTCTATATGTCCAAACCATCTCAACAACCCCTCCTCAGCTCTCTGGATAATAGTTTTGGTAATCCCACACCTCCTAATTTCCAAACTACGGATTCTCTGCGTTATATTCACACCACACATTGGCCTCAGACATGACATCTCCACTACCTCCAGCCTTCTCCTTGTTGCAACATTCACAACCCATGCCTCACACCCATACAAGAGTGTTGGTATAACTATACTCTCATACATTTCCCTCTTTGCTTTCATGGATAAAGTTCTCTGTCTCCACAAGCTCCTCAGTGCACCACTCACATTTTTCCCCTCGTTAATTCTATGATCCACCTCATCCTTCCTATACCCATCTGCTGACACATCCACTCCCAAATATCTGAACACATTCACCTCCTCCATACTCTCTCCCTCCAATCTGATATCCAATCTTCCGTTATCTATTTTTTTTGTTATCCTCATCACCTTACTCTTTCCTATATTCACTTTTAATTTCCTTCTTTTACACACCCTACCAAACTCATCCACCAACCTCTGCAACTTCTCTTCAGAATCCCCCAAAAGCACAGTGTCATCAGCAAAGAGCAACTGTGACAACTCCCACTTTGTGTTAGATTCCTTATCTTTTAACCCCACACCTCTTGCCAACACCCAAGCATTCACTTACAACCCCATTTATAAATATATTGAACAACCACGGTGACATCACACATCCTTGTCTAAGACCTACTTTTACTGGGAAATAATCTCCCTCTCGCCTACATACTATAACCTGAGCCTCACTATCCTCGTAAAAACTTTTCACCGCTTTCAATAACCTTCCTCCTATTCCATACATTTGCAACATCTGCCACATTGCCCCCCTATCCACCTTTTCCAAATCCATAAATGCCACAAACACCTCTTTACCCTTATCTAAATACTGCTCACCTATATGTTTCACTGTAAACACTTGGTCTACACACCCCCTACCTTTCCTAAAGCCTCTTTGTTCATCTGCTATCCTACTCTCCGTCTTACTCCTAATTCTTTCAATAATAACTCTACCATACACTTTACCAGGTATACTCAACAGACTTATTCCCCTATAATTTTTACACTCTCTTTTCTCCCCTTTGCCTTTATACAAAGGAACTATGCATGCTCTTTGCCAGTCCCTAGGTACCTTACCCTCTTCCATACATTTATTAAATAAAAACACTAACCACTCTAAAACTATATCCCCACCTGCCTTTAACATTTCTATCTTTATCCCATCAATCCCAGCTGCCTTACCCCCTTTCATTCTACCCACTGCCTCACGAACTTCCCCCACACTCACAACTGGCTCTTCCTCACTCATATAATAATAATAATAATAATAATAATAATAATAATAATAATAATAATAATAATAATAATAATAATAATAATAATAATAATAATAATAATAATAATAATAATAATAATAATAATAATAATAATAATAATAATAATAATGTACCCAGCAATGTATTACGTGTAGCCATCACTGGACTGTGACCAGAAGAATGCTACAATTGCTGAAGTGTGCGTCAGACTTGGCTGACTTACAGCTTCAGCTGGGGAGATGAGTGCAGTGCTCAGCAGCTCCACGATAACGTTTTTTTAACTCTTATTCCTACCGCATGTCACTTTGTGTCTCACTACCGCTGTACGGTGTTGTATAACTCTGCTCTTCAAAAGAAGAGATCTTAAAACTGCAGGCCAGTGCGTAAGCCACTGAGCCAGCTGGTTACAGTAAAATTCATCCAACTAGGTATATTTATACACCATAGGGAGGTTAGCATGGGTCCCCACTGTGACCACAAATGCAAGTTTTTTACAGATTAATCCCCAACCAGCACTTTCTGCGTCTCACTCCCCATGGGTTCAACCCCCAGTTGTGTTGTTACGATTCCGTGAGTGAAGATCTTGATATGAGGCCGATTAAGTCCGAATTTGTTAGGTGTCTTGAAGGTTGGAACGATGTCACCTCCTGTTTTTTCCCCTGGGGTGATTTTTGGGTGTTTCTTGATGCAGTTTGGTCCTTGTTGATGAGTTGTGTTGTTCTTCTCTTCACTCGCTCAGGTGTGGCATTTTGTATTTAGGGAAATCGAACCTGGAAGCGTATTTGTCGCGCGATCTAACTGGATCATTGTACGGTGTTTATGTGTCGTTGTACAGTGTTAATATGTCGTTGTACAGTGTTTATATATCATTGTACAATGTCAATATGTCATTGTACAGTGTCAATATGTCATTGTAATGTCAATGTCATTGTACAGTGTTAATACGTCAGTGTACAGGATTAACACATCACTGTAAAGTGTTAATATATTTCTATACAGTGTTAATAATTTTTCGGAGGTTCTGTGTTCGAAATTTCTGCAAGCGTCCGGTTGTCTCCGTCTCTCGCAGCTGGACACTATCTCGTTCATTCCTTATAACCATTAAAATCTCTCCCCCTTCATTTGTGACTTGTGAATGAGTTCCTCGTATTGTTTACACTGGTTGATATGACAAGCAAACAACAATGGCAACGAGGCTTATAAAACTTGACTCCCATCCGAAGTCCTCACCAACAGAATGTACACAAGAGACGGGTGATGTACACAAGAGACGGGTGATGTACACAAGAGACGGGTGATGTACACAAGAGACGGGTGATGTACACAAGATACGGGTGACAAAATCAGGTGACATTATAAACACATCAATTCATATTTCTTTTCATTAGGAAAAAAAATTGATTTGTGTATTCTTATCATTGTTTCCAAAATGCATCATTGAACGTATATAAGCCCCGTCCCCATGAATATGCTGCATTTTTATCAAAATTTGTGGAGTGAACATATCGACTCCAGACTGAGGGACTGATTACTTCAACCACGTCCCCATCTTCCACATTTCTCTGCATTGGACTGAAGAAGTCACTGCGTGGCGAAACGTTTCCAGAATGAAGATAAGAAAATGTTGCACCAGTGTCTCATTTATCAACTTGTCGGATTTCTAAATAATGTATTCATATTATTGCAAGTCTTTCTATGTCTCTCTGAGTACTCACTCACTCACGGATGATGCAGATCTCTCTGAGTACTCACACACTCACGGATGATGCAGGTCTCTCTGAGTACTCACACACTCACGGATAATCCAGGTCTCTCTGAGTACTCACACACACACTCACGGATAATCCAGGTCTCTCTGAGTATTCACACACTCACGGATTATCCAGGTCTCTCTGAGTACTCAATCACTCACGGATAATCCAGGTCTCTCTGAGTACTCACACACTCACGGATAATCCAGGTCTCTCTGAGTACTCACACACTCACGGATAATCCAGGTCTCTCTGAGTACTCACACACTCACGGATAATCCAGGTCTCTCTGAGTACTCACACACACACTCACGGATAATCCAGGTCTCTCTGAGTACTCACTCACTCACGGATAATCCAGGTCTCTCTGAGTACTCACTCACTCACGGATAATCCAGGTCTCTCTGAGTACTCACTCACTCACGGATAATCCAGGTCTCTCTGAGTACTCACACACTCACGGATGATGCAGGTCTCTCTGAGTACTCACACACTCACGGATAATCCAGGTCTCTCTGAGTACTCACACACTCACGGATAATCCAGGTATCTCTGAGTACTCACACACTCATGGATAATCCAGGTCTCTCTGAGTACTCACTCACTCACGGATAATCCAGGTCTCTCTGAGTACTCACTCACTCACGGATAATCCAGGTATCTCTGAGTACTCACACACTCATGGATAATCCAGGTCTCTCTGAGTACTCACACACTCACGGATAATCCAGGTATCTCTGAGTACTCACACACTCACGGATAATCCAGGTCTCTCTGAGTACTCACTCACTCACGGATAATCCAGGTCTCTCTGAGTACTCACACACTTACGGATAATCCAGGTCTCTCTGAGTACTCACTCACTCACGGATAATCCAGGTCTCTCTGAGTACTCACTCACTCACGGACAATCCAGGTATCTCTGAGTACTCACACACTCATGGATAATCCAGGTCTCTCTGAGTACTCACTCACTCACGGATAATCCAGGTCTCTCTGAGTACTCACACACTCACGGATAATCCAGGTCTCTCTGAGTACTCACACACTCACGGATAATCCAGGTCTCTCTGAGTACTCACACACTCACGGATAATCCAGGTCTCTCTGAGTACTCACACACTCACGGATAATCCAGGTCTCTCTGAGTACTCACTCACTCACGGATAATCCAGGTCTCTCTGAGTACTCACTCACTCACGGATAATCCAGGTCTCTCTGAGTACTCACTCACTCACGGACAATCCAGGTCTCTCTGAGTACTCACACACTCATGGATAATCCAGGTCTCTCTGAGTACTCACTCACTCACGGATAATCCAGGTCTCTCTGAGTACTCACACACTCACGGATAATCCAGGTCTCTCTGAGTACTCACTCACTCACGGATAATCCAGGTCTCTCTGAGTACTCACTCACTCACGGATAATCCAGGTCTCTCTGAGTACTCACACACTCACGGATAATCCAGGTCTCTCTGAGTACTCACTCACTCACGGATAATCCAGGTCTCTCTGACTTCATATCGTAAGTCAGCTTACACAATTTTCAATAAAAGCTTCATTTCTAGATAATATATATAAGGATCATTCACGCGAAAAAATTAATTAAGATTTTGCTAATTTTTTTTTTTTTGCCCTAAATGATGTATATAGGGAAATATTTACTCAAAATCGTGATATTTTACGTATTTCTACACATTATAAACTTCAAATCAGTTATTTATATGCATTACGTAGCTAAAATTTCGAATATTCAGAAAATACTGAGAAAGAGAAAGAGACAGAGAGAGAGAGAGAGTGAGAGAGAGAAGGAGAGAGGAGAAAATTGGATCGGAGAGGAGGTTATAAAGGCAACACTCATTGGAAACTTTAAATAAAATATTTATGAACAGTCACTTAAAGAAGACGTAACACCATGAGCATTGTTGTGTACACACACACACACACACACACACACACACACACACTGGAATGGATAAGGGAATACCTCACAGGGAGGCAACAACGGGTCATGGTGCGTGATGAGGTATCACAGTGGGCGCCTGTGACGAGCGGTGTACCGCAGGGGTCAGTCCTAGGACCAGTGTTATTCTTGGTATATGTGAATGACATGACGGACGGGATAGACTCAGAAGTGTCTCTGTTCGCAGATGATGTGAAATTAATGAGGAGAATCACATCGGATGAAGACCAAGCAGGACTTCAAAGAGACCTGGACAAGCTTGACATCTGGTCTAGCAACTGGCTTCTCGAATTTAATCCCACCAAATGCAAAGTCATGAAGATCGGAGAAGGGCAAAGAAGACCGCTAACAGAGTACAGGCTAGGTGGACAAAGGCTACAAACCTCATCAAAGGAGAAAGACCTTGGGGTGAGTATAACACCAAGCACGTCTCCGGAAACACATATCAACCAGATAACTGCGGCAGCATATGGGCGACTGGCAAACCTAAGATTAGCGTTCCGTTACCTTAACAAGGAATCGTTCAAGACACTATACACCGTGTACGTCAGGCCCATACTAGAGTATGCAGCACCAGTCTGGAACCCACACCTGGTCAAGCACGTCAAGAAATTAGAGAAAGTGCAAAGGTTTGCGACAAGGTTAGTTCCACAACTCAGGGGACTGCCCTATGAAGAAAGGTTGAGGGAAATAGGACTAACAACACTGGAGGACAGAAGGGTTAGAGGAGACATGATAACGACATACAAAATACTGCGGGGAATCGACAAGGTAGATAGTGACAGGATGTTCCAGAGAGGGAACACAGAAACAAGGGGGTACAACTGGAAGCTGAAGACTCAGATGAGTCAAAGGGATGTTAGGAAGTATTTCTTCAGCCATAGAGTAGTCAGGAAGTGGAATAGTCTAGCGAACGATATAGTGGAGGCGGGAACCATACATAGTTTTAAGACAAGGTATGATAAAGCTCATGGAGCAGGAGAGCAGAGACCCAGTAGCGGACAGCGAAGAGGCGGGGCCCAGGAGCTGAGTCTCGACCCCTGCAACCACAATTAGGTGAGTACAATTAGGTGAGTACACACAAACACACACACACACACAAACACACACACACACACACACAACACACACAAACACACACACACACACAAACACACACACACACACACAAACACACACACAAACACACACACAAACACACACACACACACACACACACACACACACACACACACACACAAACACACACACACACACACACACACACACACACACACACACACACACACACACACACACAAACACACACAAACACACACACAAAACACACACACACACACACACACACAAACACACACACACACACAACACACACACACACACACAAACACACACATACACACACACACAAACACACACACAAACACACACACAAACACACACACAACACACACACACACACACAAACACACACACAAACACACACAAACAACCTCTGCAGAGGATAAAACTAATCGCTGGTAAATCACAACAGAGCTCATCTGAATAAGCTTTTTAAGCTGCCAAGCTCTTCAGACACTTCTCCATAAATAGATAAGCTCTTCATTGCATACATAGGTAAACTCTTCAACACTTCATAAACAAGTCAACTCCTCACTACTTTCTAAATAGGTAAGTTCTTCACCAATTCTTAATTAGGTAAGCACTTGTTAACATAAACAAGTAAGCTCCTCAGCTTCCATAAATAGGTTACCTCTTCACTACATAAATAGGTAAGCTCTTCACTACACAAATAGGTAAGCTCCTCACTACATAAATAGGTAAGCTCTTCACTACATAAATAGGTAAGCTCTTCACTACATAAATAGGTAAGCTCTTCACTACATAAATAGGTAAGCTCTTCACTACATAAATAGGTAAGCTCTTCACTACATAAATAGGTAAGCTCTTCACTACATAAATAGGTAAGCTCCTCACTACATAAATAGGTAAGCTCCTCACTACATAAATAGGTAAGCTCTTCACTACATAAATAGGTAAGCTCTTCACTACATAAATAGGTTACCTCTTCACTACATAAATAGGAAAAGTTGTCTTCATTGCTTTGCTTTTCGTTTCACTAATATGGTAAATTATAATAAACTTCTGTTATCTTGTAAACTTCACACTATATACAAAACTCAAGAGGGTCACCAAATAGAACGAAAGGAACATGTGAAAGACCTGCTACTAATTATGTCAGCTGACCTTTCTTTAAGACCATAACAAGACAAAGATCACGACAGCCAGGACAATGACGGGGTGGGTATTAAGAACTTTCAAAACAAGGGAAATAATGCCGATGGTGACACTCTTCAAATCGCTAGTGCTCCCTCATTTAGAATATTGCTCCCTCATTTAGAATATTGCTCCCTAATTTAGAATATTGCTCAGTGCTGACGGCCCCGTTCAAAGCAGGAGAAATATCAGAGCTGGAACTAATAGAAATCGTTTACGGCTCACATTGAGCCAGTAAAGCACCTAAATTACTGGAAACGCCTTCAAGTCTTGAACATGTACTCATTGGAGCGGAGGAGAGAGAGATACATGATAATATATACCTGGAAAATACTCGAGGGCCTGGTCCCAAATCTGCACACTGCCATAACAACATACTGGAGTGAGAGATATGGGAGGAAGTGTAAAATGAACCCAGTGAAGAGCTTGGGTGCGGTGGGAACAATAAGAGAACACTGTATCAACATCCGGTGTCCCAGACTATTCAACATCTTACCTGAAGATATCAGAAACACGGCTGGAACAAGTGTAGAAGCCTTCAAGAGGAAACTGGACAAGTATCTTTACCAGGTGCCAGATCAACCAGGCTGTGATGGATATGTGGGTCAGCGGGCCTCCAGTAGCAACAGCCTGGTTGACCAGGCAAGTACCAGACGAGCCTGGCCCATGGCCGGGCTCCGAGAGTAGTTAAACTCTCGAAACTCTTCAAAGGTATATCAAAGGTAAATATATCACTCTACACACAACAATCACTACAAATACACAACAATCACTACACACACAACAATCACTACACACACACACACAATCAATATACACACACAGCAATAACTACACATACACAACAATAACTACACACACAACAATCACTACACACACACAACAATCACCACATACACACACAACAATAACTTCAGACACACAACAATCACTACACACACACACAACAATAACTACACAAACACAACATTCACCATACACACACACAACAATCACTACACACACACACACAACAATCACTACACACACACACAATAATCACTACACACACAACAATAACTACACACACACAACAATCACCACACACACACACACAACAATCACTACACACACAACAATCACCACACACACAACAATCACTACACACACAACAATAACTACACACACAACAATCACCACACACACACAACAATCACTACACACACAACAATCACACACACACACACAACAATCACTACACACACAACAATCACTACACACACACACAACAATCACCACATACACACACAACAATCACAACACACACACACAAAACAATCACTACACACACACACACACAACAATAACTACACACACACAACAATCACCACACACACACACACACAACAATCACCACACACACACAACAATCACCACACACACACACAACAATCACCACTCACACACAACAATCACTACACACACAACAATCACTACACACACACAACAATCACCACCCACACACAACAATCCCTACACACACACAACAATCACTACACACACAACAATCACTACACACACACAACAATCACTACACACACAACAATCACTACACACAACAATTACTACGCACACAACAATCACTACACACAACAATTACTACACACACAACAATCACTACACACACACAACAATCACTACACACACAACAATCACTACACACAACAATTACTACACACAACAATCACTACACACACAACAATCACTACACACAAAAATCACTACACACAACAATCACTACACACAACAATTACTACACACAACAATCACTACACACACAACAATCACTACACACACACAACAATCACTACATACACACAACAATCACTACACACACACAACAATCACTACACACACACAACAATCACTACACACAACAATCACCACACACACACAACAATCACTACACACACCGTGTACGTCAGGCCCATACTAGAATATGCAGCACCAGTCTGGAACCCACACCTGGTCAAGCACGTAAAGAAACTAGAGAAAGTGCAAAGGTTTGCGACAAGGTTAGTGCCACAACTCAGGGGTCTGTCCTATGAAGAAAGTTTGAGGGAAATAGGACTAACAACACTGGAGGAAAGAAGGGTCAGAGGAGACATGATAACGACATACAAAATACTGCGGGGAATTGACAAGGTAGACAGTGACAGGATGTTCCAGAGAGGGAACACAGAAACAAGGGGACACAACTGGAAGCTGAAGACTCAGATGAGTCAAAGGGATGTTAGGAAGCATTTCTTCAGCCACAGAGTAGTCAGGAAGTGGAATAGTCTAGAAAGATATAGTGGAGGCAGAACCATACATAGTTTAAGACAAGGTATGATAAAGCTCATGGAGCAGGGAGGCAGAGACCCAGTAGCGGACAGCGAAGAGGCGGGGCCAGGAGCTGAGTCTCGACCCCTGCAACCACAATTAGGTGAGTACAATTAGGTGAGTACACACACAACAATCACTACACACACAACAATCACTACACACACACAACAATCACCACACACACACACAACAATCACTACACACACACAACAATCACTACACACACAACAATCACTACACACACAACAATCACTACACACACAACAATCACCACATACACACACAACAATCACTACACACACACAACAATCACTACACACACAACAATCATACACACAATCACTACACACACAACAATCACTACACACAAAACAATCACTACACACACAACAATCACTACACACAACAATCACTACTCACAACAATTACTACACACAACATCACTACACACACAACACAACAATCACTACACACACAACAATCACTACACACAACAATCACTACACACACACAACAATCACTACACACACACAACAATCACTACACACACACAACAATCACTACACACACACAACAATCACTACACACACAACAATCACTACACACACACAACAATCACTACACACACACAACAATCACTACACACACACAACATCACTACACACAACAATCACCCACACACACACAACAATCACTACACACACACAACAATCACTACACACAACAATCACTACACACACAACAATCACCACACACACACACAACAATCACTACACACACACAACAATCACTACACACAACAATCACTACACACACACAACAATCACTACACACAACAATCACCACACACACACAACAATCACTACACACACACAACAATCACAACACACACAACAATCACTACACACACACAACAATCACTACACACACAACAATCACTACACACACACAACAATCACTACACACACACAACAATCACTACACACACACAACAATCACTACACACACACAACAATCACTACACACAACAATCACCACACACACACACAACAATCACTACACACACACAACAATCACTACACACAACAATCACTACACACACAACAATCACTACACACACACAACAATCACTACACACACAACAATCACCACACACACACACAACAATCACTACACACACACAACAATCACTACACACAACAATCACCACACACACACAACAATCACTACACACACACAACAATCACCACACACACAACAATCACTACACACACACAACAATCACTACACACACAACAATCACTACACACACACAACAATCACTACACACCTGGGTTAATCATTGCTTGGTGTAAAACTGACGTCACCGCTGTGCTGGACGTCTAGTTCGTCCTGCCATGAAATTCTCATCTCCCCACAAGGTCTCTCAATTAAGTGTTTTTCCTTCTTCCAACAAATTTTGACTCCCAGGACGAGGGGATATGCTCTCTAGCAGGGGTGAGGGATGGGGGAAGTGGTGGAGGTGGTTAGGGGAGATGGGGTGGAGGGAGTGAGGGTGAAAGTGAGGGGGAGAAAGAATAGCTTTTGATTCCGATTATATTTTCATCCCATTTGATTGTTTAAATATAACTGAACAACTCTCTCTCTCTCTCTCTCTCTCTCTCTCTCTCTCTCTCTCTCTCTCTCTCTCTCTCTCTCTCCTCCTCTCTCTCTCCTCTCTCTCTCTCTCTCCTCTCTCTCTCTCTCTCTCTCTCTCTCTCTCTCTCTCTCTCTCTCTCTCTCTCTCTCTCTCTCTCTCTCTCTCTCTCTCTCTCTCTCTCTCTCTCTCTCTCTCTCTCTCTCCTTCTCTCAATACTTTCAAATCACTACCCTTCATCATCAATAAATGAAAATATAATGGGAAAAAAGGTGAAAATGCATGTCAGAATACTAAGCCCTATCTCAGGCACTGAAGGGAAAAAAGGTTGATGGTGTGAGTGATTGTCATGGGGCAACACACTTGAAGTTCAATGTTAAATGCTAAATAATTGCCATAAGGATGTTTCCACACCTACACTTCAGTATTTCTTTCATTTTTATCTTAGCATCTTGCCTTTTTTCCCACTGTTTCTCCTCGTGTTTTTTTTCATTTATTCTGGACACATGATGGCCCTTTAGCGACTCCGAGAAGCTGTGTCAACACACACAACTAGCGAGCGCCGCATCCTAGTGCCCCTCTCTCTTGTGCTTAACATATATTTTATTACATGTAAAGTTGTTTTTCTGGTTTGTTTATAAACACACAAGTCAGGAAGCATCGGGTCATTGTATAGGACGTAGAGCGGGGGTCCGCGAAGTGCTCAGCGAGCAACCACGATCTCACTCTCTGGGGTCATGTGAACACGTTCACATGAACACGTTCGCGTGACCCTCACGTTGGTTTACGCGGAGAAAATTCCAAGTGGTGAACATGTGCGGGAGAGGATCATCAACGCATGTAACACCAGCACTCGCAATACCACTCCGCATACTTGCTCCCTGGATATCTCGTCACCATTCACGTATCAGTAATAATGATGGACACATTGAACACGGCCTTTCAATAAAAGATTTTATTTTTGCCGTTTTGTTTTTCCTTATCTCCCCCCTACCCCCAGGATTACAGGGAAACATGTGTGACGGCATAACACCTAAGAACATGTGTGACGGCATAACACCTGGGTTTCGAGAGGTTGTGTCCAGTTTTCCCTGAGGTGCGCCGTGTGCCTGGAATCCAGCGGACATTTCCTCTCTTCATCGCCACACTGAATCTCTGGAAAAAGGAAGGAAATTTGTTCCTCTGGGGCCCTTAGTTGCTGTGACAAGCCTGTTACCTAACTCTTTTAAGAACTGAAGTGTGCAGGATCCCATTATCCAAGGGTCTCTGATCCAAGGGTCTCTGGTCCAAGAGTCTCTGATCTAAGAGTCTCTGATCTAAGGGTCTCTATCTAAGGGTCTCTGATCTAAAGGTCTCTGATCTAAGGGTCTTTGATCCAAGAGTCTCTGATCTAAGGGTCTCTGAACTAAGGGTCTCTGACCTAAGTGTATCTGATCCGAGGATCTCTTCTCGTTCTAAGGTGAAGTTGTAGGTGCAAATCTAGTTGGAACACCCTTGTATTTTTTTAACAAAGAACTAGAACCTTCCTGTTATTCATCACTGCCAACGCATACTGCTACTATCCATCAAATTTACACTATCATCAACTTGCTACTGTCGTTACTAGTTCACTGCAATATTACAGCGATACTCACAAAGCAAGTAAAACTTTTCATACTCAATTTTTCGTTTTCCAGTCTCCATAATCGTTTTTCATCTGACATCACTGGCCAGAAGCGCCAGCAAATATAGACCAAAGGGGGAAAATATCCCCTGGGTTCTTATTTAGTGGAGCACCAGGTGGAGCACCAGGTGGAGCACCAGGTGGAGCACCAGGTGGGGAGAGTTGTGCCCCGCCGGGAGAAAAGAGTGCTGCTTCTGGTTACTGCAACGTCAAAACGACCCAATGTCGGGCGTCCCGCTGTATTTGAGGCGCGTCAAGGGGACTCCTGACGGCAACACCACCTTCAGCATCGCTGTAACTGAGGGTCAGGTTGCCCCGTGACTCGGTTGGTAACGCCCTCGAAGGGTAAGCTAGTGGAAGGCCTCGGTCACATGACCAAAAGCTCTAATGACGGCTCATAATATGACTAAGACCCGAGTTAGGAAACACTTGTTCTATTTTCTGACGAATCTTACCTAACCTAGCACTGAGTGTCCGTGGTTAGATCCCCGGCACGGGTGAAAACGTTGGGCATGTTTCCTCACACCTGCTGTCCCAGTTCACCTAGCAGTAAGTAGGTACCTGAGTACTAGTCGACTGTTGTGGGTGGCATCCTGGGGTGGTAGCTGTCCTTAGACAGGACTGAGGTAGGACAATAGCTTTTAGCTGGCCGAGTGGCTTACGCACTGGCCTAGAGCTTAAGTAACTCACTCGCCATGAGTTCAAACCCCACCCTTTCCGTGGCTTGTTAGCTCTTAGCCTCTAAAACTGACCTGTGTAAAAACAAAAGAGCATCACCTGTGAGCCTCCACACCATCTGGCGACCGTCTCTACAACTCAACACGATGTTCACTGTTATTACGGCCTAAAAAACAACCACAATAATAATAATAATAATAATAATAATAATAATAATTAAAAAAAAAAAAAAAATAATAATAATAATAATAATAATAATAATAATTAAAAATAATAATAATAATAATAATAATAATAATAATAATAATTAATAATAATAATTATAATAATAATAATAATAATAATAATAATTAATAATAATAATAATAATAATAATAATAATAATAATAATTAAAAATAATAATAATAATTAAAAATAATAATAATTAATAATAATAATAATAATAATAATAATAATTAAAAATAAAAATAATTAATAATAATAATAATAATAATAATAATTAAAAATAATAATAATAATAATTAAAAATAATAATAATAATAATTAAAAATAATAATAATAATAATAATTAAAAATAATAATAATAATAATTAAAAATAATAATAATAATAATTAAAAATAATAATAATAATAATTAAAAATAATAATAATAATTAAAAATAATAATAATAATTAAAAATAATAATAATAATAATTAAAAATAATAATAATAATAATTAAAAATAATAATAATAATAATCTTATATGTACAAGTCAAGTGTTAAAAAAAATTACACTATGCAGATCAAGCTTTCATTGGGACTACCTTTCGCCCTGTAATAGAGCGAAAGATCGCCCCAACGTGTGTCTTCTCATCTCTTTTATCGTTTCAAGTCGAGCGTAAAAAATCATTAGTAAAATAACTCGCCAAAAATCGGTATCGACATCACGAATTTAATATTTTTAATATATGTTATATAATAATAATAATAATAATAATAATAATAATAATAATAATAATAATAATAATAATAATAATAATAATAATAATAATAATAATAATAATAATAATAATAATAATAATAATAACTAAAATAATAATAAAAATAATAATAATAATAACTAAAAATAATAATAATAATAATAATAACTAAAAATAATAATAATAATAATAATAATAACTAAAAATAATAGTAATAATAATAATAATAATAATAAAAATAATAACTAAAAATAATAACTAAAAATAATAATAATAATAATAATAACTAAATTTAGGATGACGTAAAATAGGATGAATAGGATATATGTCAAATTAGGTTTGGTTTAGCGTGGTTAGAAAAGGGGGAGAGGAGGATTAAAAAAGAAACAGGAATTTATGAAAAATGAAGAAGAAAGAAAAGGAGAGGAAGGAGAAAAAAGAAAGAAAGGAAGAAAAAAGAAAAGAGAAAAAAGAAGGAAGGAATGAGAAAAGAGGAAGAAGGGAATGAGGAAAGAAGAAAGAAAAAATGAAGGAAAAAGGTATAAAGAATGGGAAAGGAAGGAAAGGGAAAGAAAAGGGAAGGAAAAATGAGAAAGGAAAGAGAATGGATGGCTAGAGAAGAAAGCAACG
This sequence comes from Cherax destructor, assembly GCA_009830355.1. Lineage (NCBI taxonomy): Eukaryota > Metazoa > Arthropoda > Malacostraca > Decapoda > Parastacidae > Cherax > Cherax destructor. The sequence goes on from WNWK01002707.1 coordinate 76,461, forward strand.
AAGCGTAAAATGCAAAGAGGAAGGAGAAAGCAAGGCGAAAAAGAAAACAAGGAGAAAGCAAGGAGAAAGCAAGAAGAAAACAAGAAAGCAAGAAGAAAACAAGAAGAAAGCAAGAAGAAAACAAGGAAAAAGCAAGAATAAAACAGTGAGAAAACAAGGAGAAAGCAAGAAGAAATCAAGAAGAAAGCAAGAAGAAAACAAGAAGAAAGCAAGAAGAAAACAAGGAGAAAGCAAGAAGAAAACAAGAAGAAAATAAGGAGAAAGCAAGAAGCAAGAAGAAAACAAGGAGAAAGCAAGAAGAAAACAAGGAGAAAAAATAAGAAAGCAAGGAGAAAGGAAAATCGTAGAGGATCCAGAGTGAAAGTATTACAAAGAGTACTCAGGAGGAGGCCATGAAAAATTCACACATTCAATAGGCTTTAAAGGCTCTTAATAAGAGAGGCTTAGAGAGCTCAGGTGTGCAAGATAACACCTGCATTGTTCTTTAAGATAACAGGTGAGCAAGATAACACCTGCATTGTTCTTTAAGATAACAAGTATTATCATTATCGGAAACTTTGCTTTGTAGTATTATATGGCCATGAATTATTTAGTTATGTTATTAGGTAGGATGTTTTATAAGCTAGAAGTTACTGGTACAACTGTGTTAAAGTACCATGTAGCTGACTCACGAAACCGTAATGACACGATTGCAAACAACCATACCACGGGTGGGGTTCGAACCCGCGGTCACAGAGTCTCAAAACTCTGTGTCCACAGTGATGCCTATGCTAACCTTCCTATGGTGTAGAAATATACCTAGTTGGATGAATCTTATTGAAACTAGCTGGCCCAGTGGCTTACGTGACGGTCTGGAGTTTTGAGACTCTCTGACCGCGGGTTCGAACCCCACCCGTGGTATGGCTTGTTTACCATGTAGCTTTTTGAGTCTCCCAACCTCCCGCTCAGTCCGAGGTGATATCTAACAAGGGAACCTTACCCCAGGAAGTTCATTCTCACCTCTGGAGGAGAAAGTGACTAGACGTGGAGCTCATATTTAGACTCCAATTGAGAGTACGGTGAACTCTTGGGGAATTCAGAGGTCCCATTGGACGGCGATCGCTGGGGCTGAGCGAGTGGTAGGCGAATTATCCGTACTGAAAATACTATGTGGATAGAGTCTGTGAATTTAACCGCCCTGTGGTTATAAGGATCCAGCTGTTTTCTGTGTCACGACTGAATATTCTTGTAGATGAGTCACTGACCAGTTCAGGCTGTAGTGTAATAGTGTAATCTATTGAGGGAGAATTACGACCCTCTTACTCTTCTTAAACATCGAAAGGTTCTTCTTACTCTTCTTAAACATCGAAAGGTTCTTCTTACTCTTCTTAAACATCGAAAGGTCCTTCTTTCTGTTTTTAAACATCGAAAGGTTCTTCTTACTCTTCTTAAACATCGAAAGGTTCTTCTTACTCTTATTAAACATCGAAAGGTTCTTCTTACTCTTCTTAAACATCGAAAGGTTCTTCTTACTCTTCTTAAACATCGAAAGGTCTTCTTACTCTTCTTAAACATCGAAAGGTCCTTCTTACTCTTCTTAAACATCGAAAGGTTCTTCTTACTCTTCTTAAACATCGAAAGGTTCTTCTTACTCTTCTTAAACATCGAAAGGTTCTACTCTTCTTAAACACGAAGTCTTCTTACTCTTCTTAAACATCGAAAGGTCTTCTTACTCTTCTTAAACATCGAAAGGTTCTTCTTACTCTTCTTAAACATCGAAAGGTTCTTCTTACTCTTCTTAAACATCGAAAGGTTCTTCTTACTCTTCTTAAACATCGAAAGGTCCTTCTTACTCTTCTTAAACATCGAAAGGTCTTTACTCTCTTAAACTGAAGGTTCTTTTACTTTCTTAAAATATAGTTCTTTTTATCTCTTTAATGAAGTTCTTCTTACTCTCTTAAACACGAAAGGTTCTTTCTTACTCTTTAAACATCGAAGTTCTTCTTACTTTCTTAAACATGAAGGTCTTCTTGACTCTTCTTAAACATCGAAGGTTATCGTCAGACTGATTGTGATTATTTAATCTGTATTATGTTAAGTCATTTTCTTTTATATCAGATTACTTATAAACCAAGAGTATGTGTTAAGTCATATAAGCTGATATAGACTTAGATATACTAACCTGACCTTTCCTTTTACTAGCTACGACAGGCCTGAGGTCCTCATTAAGATAACGAGTGTGCGAGATAACACCTGAATTGTTCATTTAAGATAACAGATGAGTAAGATAAATCTTGGATTTCTCTTTAAAGTAACGGATGGGCAATATAACAAGTCAGCAAGATAACACCCGAGTTGTTCTTCAAGATAACAGGTGTGCTAGATAGCACTTGGATTGATCTTTAGCTTAACAGATGTGCAAGATAACAGTGTTCGAGTATTCTTAAAGGTGTGCAGGATAACACCTGGATTGTTCTCTAAGAACAGGTGTGCAGGAGGAATCAGGTTTATTGTTCTTTAGGATAACACGTGTTTGGTGTTTGCACGTGGCAACAGGTGCAACAGAGTACTGTGTGTGTGTGTGTGTGTGTGTGTGTGTGTGCGCGCGAAAGAGATACAAGTTATCAAAGGCACTTGTCGACAAACACTTAGCCAATCCAATCACAGGAGGGGTGGGGCTTGAATCCAAGGCAGGTGAGTCCTAAAACTCACAGGCCAGTGCGTTAACCACTAGACCATGCCGGCCTGATGAGATTCATCCATAGTGAGGATGGTATGCAGCCTTAATAGCCCTCATGTAGTTGATCTTTTATATACCTTTCACGAGTTCCGAGAGTTTTTCTACTGCCGGAGCCCGGCCATGGGCCAGGCTCGTCTGGTGTTTGTCTGGTCAACCAGGCTGTTGCTGCTGAAGGCCCGCTGACCCACATATCCATCAAAGCTTGGTTGATCTGGCACCTGGTGAAGATACTTGTCCAGTTTCCTCTTGAAGGCTTCTACACTTGTTCCAGCCGTGTTTCGGATATCTTCTGGTAAGATGTTGAGTAGTCTGGGACCCCGGATGTTGATATAGTGTTCCCTTATTGTGCCCACCGCACCCCTGCTCCTCACTGGGTTTATTTTACACTTCCTCCCATAACTCTCACTCCAGTATGTTGTTATGGCAGTGTGCAAATTTGGGACCAGGCCCTCGAGTACTTTCCAACCCTGTGAATAAAAGTAGGCTAATTTTTTTTTTTAATTCTTCATTTCTATTCCTAATCCTGGTACCTAATCCGTTTTCCTAATTCCTAACACGACTCTCATTTTTACACTCATTCATAACTCATTTTCATTAGTTTAAAATTTTCACTTCACTTGCACTTCTGTTTTTCCTTCCGAAATCAGATTTTTCAGGCTCTCCTTCCCCAAAAAAACCCAGTTCCTGATTCCCAGCTCCTGATTCACATCCCTGATTATCATAAAAGCCAGGCATCAGCAGTTCCACATATTGCATTTTCCAGCCAAAACTTCGCTTCACATCCCCTAGAATTTCAACTGTATATTGGAAGAAAAACAGATATTTTAAGCATATATATATATATATATATATATATATATATATATATATATATATATATATATATATATATATATATATATATATATATATATGTGTGTGTGTGTGTGTGTGTGTGTGTGTGTGTTTGTGTGTGTATACATATATATTTACGAAGTAGGGAGACGCGCTGAGTTGGGGTAAAAAAATTTATATGGAAATTTCTAGCTTTTATTTCCCCGGTGTCTCGGCGTTTCATTAATTTTGAGAGAACAGAGTCATTATTTTCATGTCTGGTGTGTGTGTGTGTTTGTGTGTGTGTGTTTGTGTATGTATATGTGTGTGTGTTTGTGTATATTCACCTATTTTTACTCATCTGTTTGTGGCTGCAAGGACTGAGTCTCAGCTCCTGGTCCCTCCTCTCCCCTAGATATCTTCAAAATAGCTAAGACCTATTCAGTGGGTATACATAGTCTATTACTAGGGATTTTGTGTACAACATTTTCATAAATGTTTAAGGTTTCGTTTCCTCTCCCCTAGCCTCTACTTCCTGGCCAATCTAAGGTTAAATAAGTATTTCCTAACATCCCTGTGACCAATCATTGTAATGTATGGTTCTCCTCCACGTTCTCCTCCACGTTCTCCTCCACGTTCTCCTCCACGTTCTCCTCCACGTTCTCCTCCACTCTTCTCTTGGTAATCTTCTCCATAACTTGACTATGTATGTCGGTGACGCTGGACATTAGCTTATTGCTACTTGTCTGGTCCCTTTCTTAAATATCGAGACTATATGTTAATAAATTAGACATGTGTTACACTTGGGTATTGTGGAAACGTTTCGTCACACAGTGGCTTCATCAGTCCACTACAAAGAACAGTGAAAATCAGGAGTTTGAGGTAATCAGTCCCTCAGGCTAAGGGACTGATTACCTCAAACTCCTTCTGATCTTCACCATTCATCTTCGTATTGGACTGATGAAGCCGCTGTGTGGCGAAACGTTTCCATAATAAAGATACCCAAGTGTTGCACACGTGTTTAATTTATCGTCGTATCTCTGAACCATTTATCTACATCGAGATTACATGTGCTGTCTTCTACACCTCCGGCATCTGTCCTTCATCAGATGAATTGTTGAAGATTGCGACTAGTATCTCGCACAGTTCTACTTCCTCTCTCAGAGCCCATGGAGAAATGTTGTCTGATGCTAATGCCTTCGAGGTACCTAACTCCTTCAGTAGTTTCTTCATCTCTTCTCCCACTGTGTGTACTGTGTCCAGTACTCGTTGGTGCACTCTTTCTCCTTGACTCTTTGGTAATGTTTCTGTTCCTGCTGAGAATGTCTATAAATCCAGTTGTTGAGGTCCTCGCAGACTTCTTGGTCTTTTCTAGCGAGCTTCCCACCTTCCTTCCTTACCTTTGTTACCTTTGTTACCTGGTCCTTCATTCTTGTCTTCTTTCTGACGCGGCTGCATAGCAATTTGGATTCAGATATCTCTCGTTGATGTCATCCTCAAATTGTCGTCTGGCTTCTCTTCTTACTCATGCGCATTCATTTCTGGCTCTTCCGCTCACTTCCCTATTCTTCAGCTTTGCTTTCACACTTTCAGCTTTTGCCTCTCTGCTTCACTGGGTGAACCATGGACTCACATTGGTCTTGCCATCGTTGCTTCTACTTCTGGGTATGTATTTCTCCTTTTCCATTCGGCATTTTCCCATCACATACTCCATCATTTCCTTCGTTGTTTCTCCATCTAGTTCCCTTTCCCACGGCACTCCATTTACGAATTGCCTCATGCCTGCGTTGTCTCCTCTTCTGCGTTGTCTCCTCTTCTGCGTTGTCTCCTCTTCTGCGTAGTCTCCTCTTCGTCATATCTTTTCTTCTCTGTGTTTTTCTCCACGTTCACTTCTACAAGGCATTCAAACTTCAGCCCTGAGTGGTTCCTAGCACTGGGGGACCTCTCACATATAATGTCCCTACATCCGAATCACTCAGTGACACCAAGCCTAGCAACATTCAGTGACACCAAGCCTAGCAACATTCAGTGACACCAAGCCTAGCAACATTCAGTGACACCAAGCCTAGCAACATTCAGTGACACCAAGCCTAGCAACATTCATTGACACCAAGCCTAGCAACATTCATTGACACCAAGCCTAGCAACATTCAGTGACACCAAGCCTAGCAACATTCAGTGACACCAAGCCTAGCAACATTCAGTGACACCAAGCCTAGCAACATTCAGTGACACCAAGCCTAGCAACATTCATTGACACCAAGCCTAGTAATACTTGATGATTCAAGGCAGGTCACAACTTGGTCTTAAAATCAAATGTTAAGTGATTCGTAGTTTTATAGGAGATTCGAGCTGGGGTCTGAGTAAATTAGACACTTTATTGTGGAAACACAGTGGCTTCATCAGTCCAGTACAAAGAAGAATGGTGAAGATCAGAAGGAATTTGATATAATCAGTCCATCAGTCTTGATGGAAGAAGGGAGAAGGCTTATATACTGCAGACAGTTGAGGTGAGTCAGTAGTAGGCCGTCACCTTGGACAAGTCCAGGCTCAGGAACTGATTACCTCAAACTACTTCTGATCGTCACCATTCTCTTTGTTGAATACGAGGAGATATCATCGAAGTGGATAAGTGGATGATAGGCATAAACAGAGGTGATATTAATAAAATACTGAGGATATCGACTCGTGTAAGAACCAGAAATAACGGATTTAAGTTAGATTTAGAAAGGACGTAGGTAAGTACTGGTTTTCAAACAGCGTTGTGGATGCGTGGAACAATCTTCCGAGTAGGGTAATAGAGGCTAGGAGGACCTTGGGTGGCTTTAAAAAGAGATTTGGACAAATATATGAATGGGAGGGGGCTGGGTTTGATTGGTGTCGTGGCTATGGAGATAAATTCTTGGGTAACTTTGGGAAGGGGTGGTTTTGTATGGGCCAGCAGGACTTCCGCAGTGTTCCTCCATTCTTATGTTCTGAAGTGGGTATGTGGGAATGGTTGGTTTAGAGAAGGACCTGTCTAGTTTGGGCCAGTAGACCTCTTGCTGTGCTCCTCCATTTTTGTTATATAGACTGACTTAAAGTTGTGTACCTACACACCCACCAGGTCTTGTGAGCTAAATGAAGGGAAGTTTTATCAGAGTCTGGCTTTGATCTTCCACGTCTGAGTGTTGAGCTGTGGCTCCTGGCCCTGCAAGTGTGGGTGTTGAGCTGTGGCTCCGTGTCTACAGTAGGCCTACACTGCATTTATTAAACACATGTAGATGATATCTTCACAGTTATTGCCTATGTTCTACATTATCTCTACCATTACACTACAACACATTCCTGTGTGTATGTACTCATCTAGTGTTGGTCACGGGAGGTTGAGTCTCAGCTCCCGGCCACGGTGGGAGGGGTGGTAAAGGAAGGTCAGGGTGAGAGATACACTGGTGTGTGTGTGTTTGGGGGAGAATGTTGGAGATGCGGTGGAATATTGGTGAAGATGGGGGAGGTGGTGGAGAGAGAGAGAGAAGGAGTTAGAGAGAGAATATATAGAAGTGGTGTGAAAATCTACGGGAATACTTCTCCCGATTTTAATAAGTCTTTAAAAGTGCTAAGAGAGGAAGAGAGAGAGAGCTAGAAAGAGAGAAGGAGAGAAAGAAAGAGAGTATTCGAAAAGGTGTTTTCTTAGTTTACAATATTCTGAGCAACAAAGCAGAAACTAAAGTTATCTCTGTTTCCCTTACATATTCCCTTACCCGGGATAGTTCTCTCTCATCACATAATAAGAAACTTCAGGCTGAGCTGAGACACGTTAGTAAGTTCTCTCTCATCACATAATATGAAGCTTCAGGCTGAGCTGAGACACATTAGTAAGTTCTCTCTCATCACATAATAAGAAACTTCAGGCTGAGCTGAGACACATTAGTAAGAGAGAAGAGAATACCCTCCAGCAGTCAACTATGGGTCCAAGAGCTACAAGATACTTCAGGATCTTCCTACCAGTAGAGCTGTAGTTACTGTTACCCTGGAAGATACTGTTTCCCAGGACGGGGAGACGGTGGGGAGAGAGATAGAGACGGTGGGGAGAGAGCTAGAGAAAAGACGGTGGGAAGAGAGATAGAGGAAAGACGATGGGAAGAGAAAGAGAAGAGACGGTGGGAAGAGAGCTAGAGACGGTAGGAAGATATAGAGAACAGACAGTAGGGAGAGAGCTAGAGACGGTGGGGAGAGAGCTAGAGAAGAGGCGATGGGGAGAGAGATAGTGAAGAATGATGGGGACAGAGCTAGAGAAGAAATGGTGGGGAGAGAGGGAGAGATAAAGAAAAGACGGTAAGGGGAGAGGAAGAGAAGAGACGGTGAGAGGAGAGATAAAAAGAGACGGTTAGAGGAGAGATAGAGGAGATCCTCAACTACCAACACAAACAAGGTTGTATATCAGGAAGTGCGTCTGGGGGAGCCTAGGAGGGAGCCCACTGTCTGGGGGAGCCTAGTAGGGAGCCCACTGTCTGGGGAGCCTAGTAGGGAGCCCACTGACTGAGGGAGCCTAGTAGGGAGCCCACTGTCTGGGGAGCCTAGTAGGGAGCCCACTGACTGAGGAAGCCTAGTTGGGAGCCCACTGACTGAGGGAGCCTAGTAGGGAGCCCACTGACTGAGGGAGCCTAGTAGGGAGCCCTCTGTCTGGGGAGCCTAGTAGGGAGCCCACTGACTGAGGGAGCCTACCAGTGACGTCACTACTGCATGACCAGTGACGTCACTACTGCATGACCAGTGACGTCACTACTGCATGACCAGTGACGTCACTACTGCATGACCAGTGACGTCACTACTGCATGACCAGTGACGTCACTACTGCATGAGTAATGATTGATGGCAACAATTAAGGGCCACAAACAGAACAGCAGAATACTTCTCAACTTAATTATTATTAAGTTTATTTAGGCACAGGTACACATAAGTACAATTATCATACATAAATTACCTAAGATAACCAAAAAAAAGTCAAAGTAGATGCGTTAAACCCAAAGGAGTAATACAGCGACTATAGAATGGGAGGCAAAAATGGGAGAAATAATAATAAATAGTAATAAAATATTTTTTAAGCGCTAAACCCGTATAGGTCATACAACGCTGCAGGTAGGGACGTGTATCAGGGAGGGATCGTAAAGGAGTAAAATTAACATAGTTTCAGAACAGTCCTTGATGAAGGAAGCTGGGAGTGTAATTTCACGAAGATGTTGATGGGAAGAGCATTCCTCTTAACTTAAAACTAAGTAATAAACGCATTCCTCTTAAAACTAAGCAATCAGGGCATTCCTCTTAGCTTAAAACTAAGTAATAAACGCATTCCTCTTAACTTAAAACTAAGTAATAAACGCATTCCTCTTAAAACTAAGCAATCAGGGAATTCCTCTTAACTTAAAACTAAGTAATAAACGCATTCCTCTTAAAACTAAGCAATCAGGGCATTCCTCTTAACTTAAAACTAAGTAATAAACGCATTCCTCTTAAAACTAAGCAATCAGGGCATTCCTCTTAACTTAAAACTAAGCAATCAGGGCATTCCTCTTAACTTAAAACTAAGCAATCAGGGCATTCCTCTTAACTTAAAACTTAGTAATCAGCACAGCAGTCCAGTGTCGTTGCTAGGGTTGGTGTCACCCCCAAAATCATCATCAAAATCAATTATTTTCCCTATATAGGCCTATTTGTACTCTGTAATCATATAATAGGCTATATAGAAACAAAGGATTCTTCTCTTTTGGTGCAGCAATGTTTTGTGCGTTAGTGCCACCTTCTTTAGAGGCTCTATGGTGTCACCCCCTAAATGGTGTCACCGGGGGCGGCCCGTCCCCCCTTACGATGCCAGTGGAGCCTAGGAGGGAGTCCACTGTCTGGGTGAGCCTAGGAGGGCCATCTGACTGAGGCCTAGGGGGGAGCCCACTGTCTGGGGGAGGCTGGTAGACGCAACACAGGCCAGGAAGACGCAATACAGGTCGTGTAGACGCAGCAAAGGCCAGATTGACGCAACGCAGGTCAGGTAGACGCAACAACACAGATCAGGTAGATGCAATAAAAAATCCAGGTCACCCCAGGTCGCCACAGGTCGCCTCAGGTCGCCCCCACACGCCGCTGCTGGGGTAGAAAGAGCAATGTTTGGAACGGTGTTTGGAAGAAAAACAAAGAGCAGTCCAGGGGTTTAAAACAATGAAACAAAACATTGAAGGGACGAGGAAAAAATCTGTAATCCCATACCACACTGACTCCCCCTTCCTCTATCTCTCTTTCTTTCTCTCTCTCTCTCTCTCTTTCTTTCTCTCTCTTTCTTCTCTCTTTCTTTCTCTCTCTCTTTCTTTCTCTCTCTCTCTTTCTTTCTCTCTCTTTCTCTCTCTCTTTCTTTCTCTCTCTCTTTCTTTCTCTCTCTCTTTCTCTCTCTCTTTCTTTCTCTCTCTTTCTTTCTTCCTCTCACTTTCTCTCTCTTTCTTTCTCTTTCTATCTCTCTCTTTCTTTCTCTCTCTCTTTCTTTCTTCTCTCTCTTTATTTCTCTCTCTTTCTTTCTCTCTTTTTCTCTCTCTCTTTCTCTCTTTCTTTCTCTCTTTTTCTCTCTCTTTCTTTCTCTCTCTCTCTCTTTCTCTCTCTCTCTTTCTTTCTCTTTTCTTTCTTTCTTTCTCTCTTCTTTCTCTTTCTTTCTTTCTTTTTCTCTTTCTTTCTTCTTTCTTCTCTTCTTTCTTCTTTCTCTCTCTCTCTCTCTCTCTCTCTCTCTCTCTCTCTCTCTCTCTCTCTCTCTCTCTCTCTCAGCTGTCTACTCAGCTCGTAGGCTCTCAGAGTTTACCCTTGATTTAAGACTCTCCCAAACTAATTTAGACATTAAATTGATATTGACTTTAACAGAAGAAATAGAAAAAGATTGTGAGCTGCATCTGTACTCGCCTAACTGTGGGTGCTGGGGTTGAGTCTCGGCTCCTCACCCAACCTCTCTGCTGGCCGCTACTGGTCTCACTCTCTTCTGGCTGCGTGAGCTGCATCGTCCTTCTTCTTGAAGCTATGTATGGATTCTGCCTCTACCACTTCGCTACCTAGATCGTTCCACTTCCTGACCACTCAGAGGCTAAAGAAGTGTTTCCTAACATCTCCGTGACTCATCTGTGTATGTTTTTTTTAGCTTCCAGCTGTGACCTCGTATACCTGCGCCTTTCCCTGTCCACCTGTCAGTTCCTTTGAATATTTTGTATGTCGTAATCAAGCCACTCCTAGTCTTTGTTCTTTAGTGTCGTCAGGTTTAGCTCCTCTAACTTCTCCTCATAGTCTTTACCCCTCAGTTCTGAAGACTAGTGACGTTGCAAATCTTTGCACTTTTTTCCAGCTTTATTCCAGCATTATTCTTATTAGTGTCACGTCATTTGCTAACAAGGACACCTCTGACTCTGTTACCTCTGTCATGTCGTTCACATTCACAAGAAACAGTACTGGATCAAGCACTGACCCTTGTGGAACCCCATTTCGTCACACTTGACCAATCCGACACCTCTCTGGTAGTAATTAGTTGCTTCCTTCCCCTTAAGTATCCTTGATCCGCTGTAGTGATTTCCCTGTAAGTCCTGCCTTATCCTCTAGCTTTTTTGACACTTTATTGTTACTGTGTGTGTGTGTGCGCGCGCGTGTGTGTACTCGTATGTAGTTGAAGGGGTCGAGTCTTATCTCCTGGCCCTGACCCTCAATTTACCGCTTGACAGAATTGCTCTCTCGACTTAAGTTAAAACTTAAGTTACGTCTAAAGTCGAGGCAGGAAAACAGAAAACAACTCAAAAACAACACAGCACAACAAGAACACAACACAACACAGCTGGCAGCCCTCAGGTGTTCCGTTGTTGATTTTCTCATCTCAACATAACAACGGAAGTAATTTTTCAGTATTGTACTCCAATTATTCATGTTTGGAAGAGGTTGAAAGCTCTGATCTACGTCTAGAATTTCACCGAGTTCTCAAAATGTATGATTCTTAATACCTAATTAGGTAACAGGTGCAAATGATTTATATTAAAGACGCAGGTAACGCCTCGTACCAGACTTACAGGTGAGATATTTGATAACCGCTGGTAAACAAGTCCAGGAATTCTGAACCTGTATCTGTACACCCTTTAGAGTGGGATGTGTGTCAGAGAAGAGAAGGAGGGTGAAAATATGGAAAAAGAGAGAAGAAAAAGAGTTGTGTAGGGGCAGGAAGAGAGTGAGTGACATGCTCTAAGTGGGAGGAGGCTGGAGGCCGGACACAGCCTAGTCTCCCCCATCACTCAAATATAAAAAAAACACGACGATACCAATGATTCTTTCTTTTAAACTTATTTCATTTTTTTCAATTTTCGCACCGTTGGCTCCGTGGAAAACAATACTGAAAAAAAAACTTTAATTATTTTGGGTTGTAGAGAAGTAATTAAATTGTTCACCCTTGCGAAATAATTCATTTTGTTTTTTCACAGTATGATTCTTGCGTCCAGGGAGTGAGATATTCAATCAAGGCAGCATGTGTGAAGAAAACTATCATATTATATCGGAATTTGATGACACGATCTATAATGCAGAAATACATGCCACACTTTAATTAATCTGAGTGATGAGAATCGTTATGAGTTGTCTTAAACTCATAAATATTTAATGATATTAGGAAAGTGTGTGTGTATATATATATATATATATATATATATATATATATATATATATATATATATATATATATATATATATATATATATATATATATATATATATATACACCAACCATCCCCGTCATACACACACAGCGATCCTGGATGAGGTCTTGGCTACAATGTCTGCCACCAGGGTAACAGACCACTCTCAGATCCACACACTACTGCACCAGTGACGACGTCACTCCTCACCTACCCTCAGTCACTCCTCACCTACCCTCAGTCACTCCTCACCTACCCTCAGTCACTCCTCACCTACCCTCAGTCACTCCTCACCTACCCTCAGTCACTCCCACCTACCCTCAGTCACTCCTCACCTACCCTCAGTCACTCCTCACCTACCCTCAGTCACTCCTCACCTACCCTCAGTCACTCCTCACCTACCCTCAGTCACTCCTCACCTACCCTCAGCACTCCTCACCTACCCTCAGCCACTCCTCACCTACCCTCAGTCACTCCTCACCTACCCTCAGTCACTCCTCACCTACCCTCAGTCACTCCTCACCTACCCTCAGTCACTCCTCACCTACCCTCAGTCACTCCTCACCTACCCTCAGCCACTCCTCACCTACCCTCAGCCACTCCTCACCTACCCTCAGTCACTCCTCACCTACCCTCAGCCACTCCTCACCTACCCTCAGTCACTCCTCACCTACCCTCAGTCACTCCTCACCTACCCTCAGTCACTCCTCACCTACCCTCAGCCACTCCACACCTACCCTCAGCCACTCCTCACCTACCCTCAGTCACTCCTCACCTACCCTCAGTCACTCCTCACCTACCCTCAGTCACTCCTCACCTACCCTCAGTCACTCCTCACCTACCCTCAGTCACTCCTCACCTACCCTCAGTCACTCCTCACCTACCCTCAGTCACTCCTCACCTACCCTCAGTCACTCCACACCTACCCTCAGCCACTCCTCACCTACCCTCAGTCATTGTTTGTGACTTGATAAAGCTAACTGTGTGGGCGAAACGTAGTCAATAAAGGATAGCATTATATTGCATTTGTGTCTGTTTTTCCACAAACTCACAATATGAGTCTAACAGAGAGCTTGGCTGAGAGTCCTCAGATACTATGATAAGTGTCAGTGTACACATATAACCTGTACATACAGTGAAAAGCTTATGACGACGTTTCGGTCCGAATAGGACCATTTACAGACACTTGTAAATGGTCCAAGTCCGACCGAAACGTCTGATTATTTGGGTATTATTCAAGTCACGGTATTGTGCCTTTTTCTTTAAATGACAGTGTATTAATTACCTGTCAGGGTGTTTAGAAGAGCGTAGAGGAGATGGAGAGATAAGACTAAAAAAAAATATGGTGGAAAGAGGGAAATGGGAAAGAGATGCAACAATGAGAGAAATGAGAAAATAAGAAATTAAAGATGAGGGAATGAGACGTGTAGGAGGCAGAGGAAGACAGTGTTTGGAGCTGCGAGAATGGTTGTGAGATGAGATGTGATGCTGCATCCGTAATGTCGCCAGAATCCCTTATTCAGATCTAATCCACATTTTGGTCCAGCTGTCTCCTCCTAAACGTGTTAGTGTGTGTGTGTTGTGTGTGTGTGTGTATGAGTGTGTGTGTGTACTCACCTAATTGTGGTTGCAGGGGTCGATACTCAGCTCCTGGCCCCGCCTCTTCGCTGTCCGCTACTGGGTCTCTGCTCTCCCTGCTCCATGAGCTTTATCATACCTTGTCTTAAAACTATGTATGGTTCCCGCCTCCACTATATCGTTCGCTAGACTATTCCACTTCCTAACTACTCTATGGCTGAAGAAGTGCTTCCTAACATCCCTTTGACTCATCTGAGTCTTCAGCTTCCAGTTGTGTCCCCTTGTTTATGTGTTCCCTCTCTGGAACATCCTGTCACTATCTACCTTGTCAATTCCCCTCAGTATTTTGTATGTCGTTATCATGTCTCCTCTAACCCTTCTGTCCTCCAGTGTTGTTAGTCCTATTTCCCTCAACCTTTCTTCATAGGGCAGTCCCCTGAGTTGTGGAACTAGCCTTGTCGCAAACCTTTGCACTTTCTCTAATTTCTTGACATGCTTGACCAGGTGTGGGTTCCAGACTGGTGCTGCATACTCTAGTATGGGCCTAACGTACACGGTGTACAGTGTCTTGAACGAGTCCTTGTTAAGGTAACGGAACGATAATCTTAGGTTTGCCAGTCGCCCATATGCTGCCGCGGTTATCTGGTTGATGTGTGTTTCCGGAGACGTGCTTGGCGTTATACTCACCCCAAGGTCTTTCTCCTTTGATGAGATTTGTAGCCTTTGCCCACCTAGCCTGTACTCTGTCAGCCCTTCTCCGATCTTCATGACTTTGCATTTGGTGGGGTTAAATTCGAGAAGCCAGTTGCTAGACCAGATGTCAAGCTTGTCCAGGTCTCTTTGAAGTCCTGCTTGGTCTTCATCCGATGTGATTCTCCTCATTAATTTCACATCATCTGCGAACAGAGACACTTCTGAGTCTATCCCGTCCGTCATGTCATTCACATATACCAAGAATAGCACTGGTCCTAGGACTGACCTCTGCGGTACACCGCTCGTCACAGGCGCCCACTGTGATACCTCATCACGCACCATGACCCGTTGTTGCCTCCCTGTGAGATATTCCCTGATCCATTCCAGTGCCCTTCCTGTTATACACGCTTGGTCTTCCAACTTCTTTATTAATCTCATATGAGGAACTGTGTTGAAGGCCTTCCTGCAGTCCAGGAAAATGCAGTCAACCCACCCTTCTCTCTCTTGACCTTACCTCTGCTACTTTATCATAGAACTCCGTGCTGTCTGGCGTTGATTATCCTGTTCTGCTCCAGATGCTCCACCATTCTTTTCCTGATGATTTTTTCCAAGACTTGATACATCCCTTGTTGGTGATGCACCCAGTCCTGTCTACCCAGCTGCCTTCCTGCCTCCACTGTGAATACTTCCCTAAACCTTGAGTTGAGCTCCTCACATACCTCTTGATCATTACTTGTGAGTTCCCCATCTTCTCTCCTCAGCCTTATCACCTGGTCCTTGACTGTTGTCTTCCTTCTGATGTGACTGTACATCAGTTTCGGGTCAGACTTGACTTTCGATGCTATGTCATTTTCGTACTGTTTCTGGGCCTCCCTCCGTACCTGTGCATACTCGTTTCTAGCTCTTCGACTAATCTCCTTGTTTACTTGGGTTCTTTGCCTTCTGTACCTTTTCCATTCTCTGACACTCTGAGTCTTCGCCTCCCTGCACTTTTGGGTAAACCAGGGGCTCTTTCTGGTTTTCTCATTTAATCTTTTTCCTTTGGGTATAAACCGTTCCTCTGCCTCCTTGCACTTTGTCGCTACGTATTCCATCATTTCATTTACTGACTGTCCTTCCATTTCCCTTTCCCACAGAACCTCCTGCAGGAAATTCCTCATACCCGTGTAGTCCCCTCTTTTAAAGTCTGGTATGTCTCTTTCAGCACCGTTTTCCCTCTCCACCTGTAGCTCTACAATGTACTCAAAGCTCAGCACCATATGGTCGTTGGCTCCCAGGGTACTCTCGTGTGTTATGTCCTCGATATCTGAGCTATTCAGGGTGAATACAAGGTCCAGCCTTGCTGGTTCGTCCTCTCCTCGATCTCTGGTCGTGTCCCTGACATGTTGGTGCATCAGGTTTTCCAGTACCACGTCCATCATCTTGGCTCTCCAAGTTTCTGGACCCCACGTGGTTCTTGGTTCTCCCAGTCGATCTCCCTGTGGTTGAAATCGCCCATGACCAGTAACTTCGCTCTGCTCATATGCGCTTTTCTTGCCACCTCCGCCAGGGTGTCCACCATTGCTTTGTTGTTCTCGTCATACTCCTCTCCTGGCCTCCTGCAGTTCTGTGGTGGGTTATACATCCCTGCAATGACTATCTTGTGCTCCCCAGACTGGATGGTACCTACTATAAAGTCCCTTTCTCTACACACCTCCATTCCTTCCATTTCCTCGAATCTCCAATGGTTCTTTATGAGCAGTGCGACCCCTCCTCTCCCCTGCTCCTTCTATCTTTCCTCAGGATCTGATATCCCTGTGGGAAGATTGCGTCTGTTATTGTCTCATTTAGTTTAGTTTCTGTGACTGCTATGATGTCTGGGGACATTTCACCTATTCTTTCATTCCACTCTTCATACTTATTCGTGATTCCATCCGCATTTGTGTACCAAACCTTCAACCTCGTTTCCAATACTGTGGCCCTGGGGGGATCTTGGTGGGTTGGGGGTTGTGGGCAGGGTTCCCATAGGGGTTGTTGCATGGGTGTGGGGGTTGTATGGTTGGAGTGTGGGCTGATGGGGTGGGGTTTGTGATGGGGTGGGCTAGTTGTGATGGTGGGTTTTGGGTTGCTTGGGTGGGGACAGGGGAAATGATGTGTGTGTGTGATGTTAAAATATGTGGTTGCCGTTGGGTTGCTGTGATTTGAGGCCCTCCGTGAGTGCTTCCGGTGGGTGTGTTTGTCCTTCTGCTTGGGCCTGGTGCCCTCTGTACCTCGCTGTCTCCTCCTCTCTCTCCTCTCTTCGCTTTCTTATCCTCTCCTTTTGGGCCTCCCTTTCTTCTTGCGTTCTGTCCCGATCTAGGTATACATCCTGGTACTCCTGAGTCGCCCTCAGCCGTGCTTTCTCTTGCAGGATCATGGTACGGGCTGATTCTGCATTGAAGATTACTTTGAGGGGCCGATTTCTTTCCCTTGTGTACCACCCGATTCTCCGAAAATTTGTGTGTGTGTGTATGTACGTGTGTGTGTATGTACTCACCTAATTGTGGTTGCAGGGGTCGATTCAGAGCTCCTGGTCCCGCCTCTTCACTGGTCGCTACTAGGTTCACTCTCTCCCAGCTCCATGAGCTTTATCATACCTCTTCTTAAAGCTATGTATGGATCTTGCATCCACCACCTCCCTTTCCAGACTATTCCACTTCCTGACAACTCTGTGACTGAAGAAATACTTCCTAACATCCCTTTGACTCATCTTCAACTTCCAATTGTGACCCTTGTTGCTGTGTCCCATCTCTGGAACATACTGTCTCTGTCCACCTTGTCAATTCCTCTCAGTATTTTATATGTCGTTATCATATCCTTCCCCCATCTCTCCTGTCCTCCAGTGTCGTCAGGACACCCCATAGCTCCGGGACTAGTCTCGTTGCAAACGTGTTTGACCAGGTGTGGGTTCCAAACCGGTGCTGCATACTCCAATATAGGCCTAACGTACACGGTGTATAGAGAATTGAACGATTCCTTACTGAGGTATCGGAAAGCTAATCTTAGGTTTGCTAGGCGCCCATATGCTGCAGCAGTTATGTGTGTGCATGTCCCCTGCATATGTATATGTTTTTGCCTTCTAAATTATTGTATGCATATTTTTTGAGAATGTATATTCAGACTTCGTGCACTGGGCCTGGTTATTGACCAGGCCGCCGGGGGGTTGACCGCTGAAACACCCTCCAGGTATACTCGAGGTATACTCCAGGTATATCTTCAATGTACATGTTCGCAAAAATATTGCTTTATACAAAAGCACCTACACATTTCGGTATCCGCTGCTTCAGTTAACTAAGGTTTACTGTGTCCCAAAAATACCTCTTAATTTTGTATAATAATGGTCCCAAAGCGCAAAAGTAGAGAAGCTAATCACAATACGGGCGGGGATTGAACTCGCGGTGAGTCGTATAACTCAATAGTATAGGCACAGTGGTGCCTATGATAACCTTCCTGTGGTGTATAAATTTACCTAGTTGGATAAATCTTATTGTAGCCAGCTGGCCCAGTGACTGACTCTCCGCGAGTTCAATCCCCGTCCGTACCGTGGTTTGTTTGCTATCTTGTCTAAGCGATTACTTGAGACATTAGAGAAGCTAACACTTCTTCAAAGCCTAAGAGAACTCGCTAAGTTCTTCCCATTAGTGAAAAAGTTATAATTCTCCACTTATTATGAATAATTTATCAATTAAAATTTGTAATAAGTATGTATATGTGGGGTAAGGGTCGCCCTAGAAAAAGTTGGAGGGAGGGGGTAAAATAGGTTTTGTGTGCAAGGGGCTTAGACTTCCAGCAGGCGTGCATGAACGTGTTAGATAGGAGTGAATGGATGCAGGTGGTTTTTATGACTTGACGTGCTGTTGGAGTGTGAGCAAAGTAACATGCATGAAGGGATTCAGGGCAAACCGGTTAGCCAGACTTGACTCCTGGAGATGGAAAGTACAATACTGCACTCTGAAGGAGGGGTGAGGATACTTGCAGTTATGAACCATAGTATCGGCGCGTCTCTGGTATGACAGTGATGAAGTGAATGATGATGAATGTTTCTTCTTTTTTGGGAGGTTACCCTGCCTCGGTGGGATATAAATATACGAGTGTATATTTATAAACAAATATAAAAGTTTTTCACTAATTACAAATCTGGTTTTTTGGTTACATTTACAAAAAAAAAATTGCAAAGTTTTCCGCTACTTTAAAAACTGATCAAATTTTCGCTTGAATTCACGAAAAAAAATGTTGACTTTTTCCACTGTCGAGAATAATTTGAATTTTACTCCCAAGTTTGACACGAAACCTGAACTATAGTGGGAGAGGAGGAGGAGGAGGAGAGGAGAAGAGAGGAAAAGAGGAGAAGAGAAGATTAAAAGAAGATAAAAGAACAAAGAGAAGGAAAAGGATGAGAAAAGGGGAGGGGCAAGAGAAGGAGAACCAAGAGGAGGCAGGGAGGAGAACCAAGAGAAGGTAGGGAGGAGAACCAAGAGAAGGTAGGGAGGAGAACCAAGAGGAGGCAGGGAGGAGAACCAAGAGAAGGTAGGGAGGAGAACCAAGAGAAGGTAGGGAGGAGAACCAAGAGAAGGTAGGGAGGAGAACCAAGAGAAGGTAGGGAGGAGAACCAAGAGAAGGTAGGGAGGAGAACCAAGAGAAGGCAGGGAGGAGAACCAAGAGAAGGTAGGGAGGAGAACCAAGAGAAGGTAGGGAAAAGAACCAAGAGAAGGTAGGGAGGAGAACCAAGAGAAGGTAGGGAGGAGAACCAAGAGAAGGTAGGGAGGAGAACCAAGAGAAGGTAGGGAGGAGAACCAAGAGAAGGCAGGGAGGAGAACCAAGAGAAGGTAGGGAGGAGAACCAAGAGAAGGTAGGGAGGAGAACCAAGAGAAGGTAGGGAGGAGAACCAAGAGAAGGTAGGGAGGAGAACCAAGAGAAGGTAGGGAGGAGAACCAAGAGAAGGTAGGGAGGAGAACCAAGAGAAGGTAGGGAGGAGAACCAAGAGAAGGTAGGGAGGAGAACCAAGAGAAGGTAGGGAGGAGAACCAAGAGAAGGTAGGGAGGAGAACCAAGAGAAGGTAGGGAGGAGAACCAAGAGAAGGTAGGGAGGAGAACCAAGAGAAGGTAGGGAGGAGAACCAAGAGAAGGTAGGGAGGAGAACCAAGAGGAGGCAGGGAGGAGAACCAAGAGAAGGTAGGGAGGAGAACCAAGAGAAGGTAGGGAGGAGAACCAAGAGAAGGTAGGGAGGAGAACCAAGAGAAGGTAGGGAGGAGAACCAAGAGAAGGTAGGGAGGAGAACCAAGAGAAGGTAGGGAGGAGAACCAAGAGAAGGTAGGGAGGAGAACCAAGAGAAGGTAGGGAGGAGAACCAAGAGGAGGCAGGGAGGAGAACCAAGAGAAGGTAGGGAGGAGAACCAAGAGAATGTAGGGAGGAGAACCAAGAGAAGGCAGGGAGGAGAACCAAGAGGAGGCAGGGAGGAGAACCAAGAGAAGGTAGGGAGGAGAACCAAGAGGAGGCAGGGAGGAGAACCAAGAGAAGGTAGGGAGGAGAACCAAGAGGAGGCAGGGAGGAGAACCAAGAGGAGGTAGGGAGGAGAACCAAGAGAAGGTAGGGAGGAGAACCAAGAGAAGGTAGGGAGGAGAACCAAGAGGAGGCAGGGAGGAGAACCAAGAGGAGGCAGGGAGGAGAACCAAGAGGAGGTAGGGAGGAGAACCAAGAGGAGGCAGGGAGGAGAACCAAGAGAAGGCAGGGATGAGAACCAAGAGAAGGTAGGGAGGAGAACCAAGAGGAGGTAGGGAGGAGAACCAAGATGAACGAAGAAGACGAAAACGAAGAAGAGGAGAACCAAGAAGAGGAGAACCAAGAAGTGGCGAGGAAGAGAACTTTTAATTGGAATAAAACTCCTTCAGTTTTTATAAACCAGGTTCTTGATGCTTGTCAAGGAGAAAATTCTTATCTGGTTTAACCTGACTCTGAGATGAGGGAGTCTGAGATGAGGTAGTCTGAGATGAGGTAGTCTGAGATGAGGTAGTCTGAGATGAGGGAGTCTGAGATGAGGTAGTCTGAGATGAGGTAGTCTGAGATGAGGTAGTCTGAGATGAGGTAGTCTGAGATGAGGGCGTCTGAGATGAGGTAGTCTGAGATGAGGTAGTCTGAGATGAGGTAGTCTGAGATGAGGGAGTCTGAGATGAGGTAGTCTGAGATGAGGTAGTCTGAGATGAGGGAGTCTGAGATGAGGGAGTCTGAGATGAGGTAGTCTGAGATGAGGTAGTCTGAGATGAGGTAGTCTGAGATGAGGTAGTCTGAGATGAGGTAGTCTGAGATGAGGGCGTCTGAGATGAGGTAGTCTGAGATGAGGGAGTCTGAGATGAGGGCGTCTGAGATGAGGGCGTCTGAGATGAGGTAGTCTGAGATGAGGTAGTCTGAGATGAGGTAGTCTGAGATGAGGTAGTCTGAGATGAGGTAGTCTGAGATGAGGGCGTCTGAGATGAGGTAGTCTGAGATGAGGGAGTCTGAGATGAGGTAGTCTGAGATGAGGGAGTCTGAGATGAGGGAGTCTGAGATGAGGGCGTCTGAGATGAGGGCGTCTGAGATGAGGTAGTCTGAGATGAGGGAGTCTGAGATGAGGTAGTCTGAGATGAGGTAGTCTGAGATGAGGTAGTCTGAGATGAGGGCGTCTGAGATGAGGTAGTCTGAGATGAGGGAGTCTGAGATGAGGTAGTCTGAGATGAGGTAGTCTGAGATGAGGTAGTCTGAGATGAGGTAGTCTGAGATGAGGTAGTCTGAGATGAGGTAGTCTGAGATGAGGTAGTCTGAGATGAGGTAGTCTGAGATGAGGTAGTCTGAGATGAGGTAGTCTGAGATGAGGGAGTCTGAGATGAGGTAGTCTGAGATGAGGTAGTCTGAGATGAGGTAGTCTGAGATGAGGTAGTCTGAGATGAGGTAGTCTGAGATGAGGTAGTCTGAGATGAGGTAGTCTGAGATGAGGTAGTCTGAGATGAGGTAGTCTGAGATGAGGTAGTCTGAGATGAGGTAGTCTGAGATGAGGGCGTCTGAGATGAGGTAGTCTGAGATGAGGTAGTCTGAGATGAGGTAGTCTGAGATGAGGGAGTCTGAGATGAGGGCGTCTGAGATGAGGTAGTCTGAGATGAGGTAGTCTGAGATGAGGTAGTCTGAGATGAGGGAGTCTGAGATGAGGGAGTCTGAGATGAGGGAGTCTGAGATGAGGGAGTCTGAGATGAGGGAGTATGAATGACTGATGCTGAGATGAGAGAAAGGCTGAGATGAATCCAAAATAAGTCTGATATGAGGGAGTCTGAGATGACAGATGCTAAGATAAGTTGGAAGTGAGATGACTGACGTGGTAGCCACAATGTGAAATAACTGACATGCGACCGAGATGAAGTGTCTAACGACAGTAGTGTCCACTAGTTTACCAGTGCTGGACTCAGTGGTCTGAGTGTACCATAATAGTGACCACTGGTTTACCGGAACTGGACTCGGGGATTGTGTGATTGACAGCTCGTCCAGAGAGCTCACTCACTGCTGACCCTGCTCACCTGTCAGTAAAATAGGTACCTGGGTGTTAGTCGACTGGTGTGGGTCGCATCCTGGGACAAAATTGACTTAATTTACACAAAATGCTTTGCATAACAAGGAGTTTCTATATAGTAGGATGTCACTGATGTCAGCTAGACTTGTACTTGTAGAAATAATAATAATAATAATAATAATAATAATAATAATAATAATATTATTATTATTATTATTATTATTATTATTATTATTATTATTATTATTATTATTATCATTATTATTATTATTATTATTATTATTATTATTGGTGTAGTTCAGTATTTATCAGATCTGTAATAGTTTGTTGTGGTCGTTGGTCGTTATACAGATATATGTCTCTTGAAATCATTATAATCTTAAACATAATTTTTAAAGGGGTGGAAAAAATATCTTCAGCTGCGGGTCACCATGCGACTAAGACCCCCATCAGGAAACACCTGTTTCCTGACCTATCTTGCCTTGCCTAGCCTCCTGAGGGAGCAGCCAGTGATAACTAACATTGTAAATGAATGGTTCAGAGAACCGACAAGTTAAAAAATTAAACACAAGGGCAACACTTGGGTATCTTTAATGAGGGAACGTTTTGCCACACAGTGGCTTCATCAGTCCAATACAAAGAAGAGGAGGAGTTTGAGGTAATCAGTCCCTCAGCCTGGAGTCGATGTAATCAGTCCATCAATCTTGAAAAGAATACAGCATATGTGCGAAGAAGTGACTTATATACCGTAGGCAGGAGAGGTGCAGCAGTCGAGGTGGTGTCACATGTCAAACGTGACACCACCTACGACTGCTGCACCTCACCTGCCTACGGTATATAAGTCACTTCTTCGCACATATGCTGTATTCTTTTCAAGATTGAGGGACTGATTACCTCAAACTCCTCCTGTTCTTCATCATTCTTCTTTTTATGGACTGATGAAGCCAATGTGTGGAGAAACGTTTCCTCATTAAAGATACCCAAGTGTTGCAAATGTGTCTAATTTATCATAACTAACATTGGTGGATGCAAGGTGACGGTTGCAGTACTGCTCTCTCTCTCTCTCTCTCTCTCTCTCTCTCTCTCTCTCTCTCTCTCTCTCTCTCTCTCTCTCTCTCTCTCTCTCTCTCTCTCTCTCTCTCTCTCTCTCTCTCTCTCTCTCTCTCTCTTTCACACATATTTTCCTACGAATTTCCTGGCTACGTTATACCTTCCTCACTGCCAATACCAACCTGTGTGTTCGCAGTCAACACACTACGCAGTTGAGTTTCAATATCATGTAAATATCTGCTGCCTTTCTCATAAACAAAAAACTCTCTCAGCTGACAAACGTAGAGAATGTCGCTAACGCT
Source organism: Cherax destructor (assembly GCA_009830355.1). Lineage (NCBI taxonomy): Eukaryota > Metazoa > Arthropoda > Malacostraca > Decapoda > Parastacidae > Cherax > Cherax destructor. Next base: position 99,833 of record WNWK01002707.1, read on the forward strand.
TAACAAATACACGAAACAAAACAAAAAAAACGTTTTCAGGTGCAAAAGACAGCTCATGGCGCAAATCCCTGATATAAAAAATCAGTATTACTGAGCGAGAGAACATCTCTAGGGTTTGTAAGCGAACGAGACTGGCTGAAGGTCGGTCACCTCTACAGCAGCTTGAATCCCAGGACTCGCTGGGTACCTTATTAAACCACGACGTGAATAAGGTCCTTATCGAGGACTGATAAAGGTATCAACTGTATGCGACAAACACTGTAGATAATAAAGGTATCCACTGTATGCGACAAACACTGTAGATAATAAAGGTATCCACTGTATGCGACAAACACTGTAGATAATAAAGGTATCCACTTTATTTAGCTGTTGTTTACTTTACATTTAAGTACAACCGCTGCACATTCATCTGGTCTCTCCCTTGACCAACTCCCAGATGGTGACAACCACCTGTCACCCACTATCTCCCTCCGCCACTCTTAAAAAATAAAGTTGTAAGTAAAACACTGATGGCAGTAAAGTCTTTATTGATGCAACATTTCACCTCCAAATGAACACATAAACTAAGCTTCCCGGGCAGCTCAGCCGAGGGCGAAACGTTGAAAGCGAGTCAGTTTCATAAGAAAACACACATACGCACACACTCCCAAAGACAGACAGACAGACACGGACACACACACACACACACACATGACACAGGAGGACAGGAGAGATAGGGGGGATATGATAACGACATATAAAATACTGAGAGGAATTGACAAGGTGGATAGAGACTGAATGTTCCAGAGATGGGACACAACAACAAGGGGACACAGTTGGAATCTGAAGACTCAGATGAATCACAGGGATGTTAGGAAGTATTTCTTCAGTCACAGAATGGTCGGGAAGTGGAATAGTCTGGGAAGCGATGTAGTGGAGGCAGGATCCATTCATAGCTTTGAGAAGAGGTATGATAAAGCTCATAGCGCAGGGAGAGTGACCCAGTAGAGGCCAGTGAAGAGGCGGGGCCAGGAGCTATGACTCGACCCCTGCAACCACAACTAGGTGAGTACACACACACTACTGGAAAACTATTCATATTTTTAATACAACTTTTTTTTACCTCATTTGGGGTCTCATTGTTCCCCTGTAATCCTACTTTGTGTCTCACCCTAATAAGTCTAATGGTTATAATCATAACTATAATTTTTTAAAGGGGTGGAAGGGCTCGGTCAGATAACCAAAAGCTCCAGCTGTGGGTCATCAGATAACTAAGACCTGCGTCGTGGAACACTAGTCCTGTTTCTTGACAAACCTAACTTAACGTAACTTAACCTAACCTAACTTAACCTAACGTAATCCTAGCTAACACTTTACCTGGTATGTTCATCAGACTTATCCCCCTATAATTCTTACACCTTCTTGTCCTCTTTTATATAAAGGAACTATGATTGCTTTCTGTTAATTCTGACTTCCCTTCCGTTCTTCCACATCTGTACAGAACAAACACACCAACCACTGCAAAGCTGTATTCCCACTTGCTGTTTATATCTCAGTTTTAATGTCATCTGCTGCGCTACTTCAGTTCAAATCTGTGTTTGAATGCAAAGTTTATAGTTATAGTAAAATTCTCTTTATTGAATTGTTTTTATTTTTGTGTTGGTAATGTCCTTTAGAAGTTCAGGGGAGCGGATAAGTGTGTGTGTACTCACCTAATTGTGGTTGCAGGGGTCGAGACTTAGCTCCTGGCCCCGCCTCTTCACTGACCGCTAATAGGTCCTCTCTCTCCCTGCTCCATGACCTTTATCATACCTCGTCTTAAAGCTATGTATGGTTCCTACCTCCACTACATCACTTCCCAGACTATTCCACTTTCTGACAACTCTATGACTGAAGAAATACTTCCTAACATCCCTTTGACTCGTCGATTTGTATTTACAAGAGCAGAGTTTTGTTCACGGTGTCCCATCTTTTGTAGTTCTTTAATCTGAACTATATTTCTTAATCTTGATAATGTTTACACTGTACGTCACCTCCTTGTAAATATCATCCACAACAATATACAACTCTATTTCTTCAAGAAAAATCCCTTTCTACTGTCTTTTAGACAAATCTTTCTTTGAAAATTAGACACATGTGCAACATCTGGGTATCTTTATTGTAGAAGTTTCGCCATCCAGTGGCTTTATCAGTACAAATTCAAGGACAGAATTGAAAGACAGAAGAAGTGTATACAAAAGATAAGGTAATCAGCCCCTCAGACCTGGTGTTGGTGTGAAGAACACCGTACGGTGTACTGAATGTTCGTACCCTCTACTAACATTCATAAATTTATTCATTCCTTCCTTCAAAGTATTTATAAAACTAAGAATATTAGCAAACAGCATCTGTTCTGTACTTGCCTCCTTCCTTTTCTCTTCATCTTGTGCTTTCTGCTTCCTCTCCTCTTCTATTCTCTGCTTCCCTTTCTCCTTCAATCCCTTACTCTTTCACCTCTCCTAACTTTTAGGTCCTCTTTTACTCATCTTCCTATTGCCTTTCCTCTGAGTTTTCGTTTTTTTTCCCTGTCGTCCAATCTCCCACTTAGCTTTTTACCAGCGTCTTAACTGCCTCTCTTCCTCCTCCTCAGTTATTGCACCTTCTCAGCTCTTACAGGAGAGCGACGTTAAAACTCAATGGCCGTAGTTACAGGCAGGACAATGGCAGGTATCAACTTTGGCAGGTTTTGGAGACGAGTTGTTGAATCACTCCAGGAATCTGAGTTTAGTCGGCTATTTCCTGTGAATAATTACAAGAACTCGCTCAGACGTTAAATTTACCACCATCTTGACGTGTGAGTCAGACACGGAAGATTGTTAAACGCTTTTATTTTTTTAATTCTTCAGGATTGCCAGTCTGTCTTTTCTGTCTCACGAGTCTTCTAAGATGGCTAGTAAATCTTATCAATTTCTTGCAACAGTTGCTTATCTAGTTCCCCTAGCAGTTTCTTCCCCTCCTCCACGGTTTGTGTGCAGTGTGTCCAGCACTTGCTGGTGCACCCCACCACCTCGGTTTGCTGGAAGCCTCTCTCTCTCTCCACTGTGAATACCTCAATGAATCGCGAGCTGATCGCTGTACTTTTATTTATTGCCTCCCTGTGTTATTCTTAATAGTTCTGAGTCTTGTCATGTTTCCTTTCCACTTCCACCTGAGAAGTGAGTTAGAATCCTTTCCCCGTAGCATGTCATAGGTGTATCTGGAGGGGTAGGTGACTAAAGTATGTTCAACAATGGGCTAGTTGCCCCCTTTTAAAACGTTATCCAAGAAACCCCTCTAGGGAGGTTCCTTGATGCTGGTGAGGGGCTCTTGATCTAGGCAATTGGATCTGTGCTCCACTTCCCTGAATTAAGCCTGAATACCTTCCATTATCCCCCACACAGGCGATGTATAATCCCTACTGGCTTAGCGCTCCACATAATAATAATAATATAAATAATAATAACAATAAAAATTATAATAATTATAATTATAATCAATTATAATAATAATTATAATAATCATAATTATAATAATTATAATAATAATAATTATAATAATTATTATTATCAAAGAAAGAAAAATGACATTTTGAGGTGAGGTTGAGTGGAGGTTGAGTGGAGATTGAGTGGAGGTTGAGTGGAGGTTGAGGTGAGGTTGAGGTGAGGTTGAGGTGAGGTTGAGTGGAGGTTGAGTGGAGGTTGAGTGGAGGTTGAGGTGAGGTTGAGGTGAGGTTGAGGTGAGGTTGAGGTGAGGTTGAGTGGAGGTTGAGTGGAGGTTGAGGTGAGGTTGAGGAGGTTGGGTGGAGGTTGAGTGGAGGTTGAGGACACAACAGAGATGTAAGGAGTCACTTGTTTATGTCTTGAATAAAACTAAGACCAGATGTCTTAGCACTGAGTGAACGAAAGTTAAAAGGATGTTCGAAACGTTTGATCGATAAGGAGTAAAACTGAAACATGACGACGTTTCGGTCCGACTTGGACCATTAGTTAGTAACGGTATTGTGCCTATTTATTCTCTCTGAATAAAATTGACTCGGGAAGTGGAGAAAACAGGGAACGAGAGCTGAAAAAAAACAGAATTATAATTTATGAAAAATTATTGGGGAAAAGAGTGATTCAGTTCTTTAAATTAAACAATATTTTTTTTTTTTTAAGAATAATGACGGAATGTGGGAAATATTTACGTGGGTAAAGATGAGAGGAGTGAAGAGGAGAGATATAGGATGTGTCAAGTGGATGTTTATTAAACTGTGAATTGAGAGGAAAATTGTTGCTGGTGACTTTATTGACATAGTGGGAGGCACTGTTGTGGAGGAGGCACTGTTGTGGAGGAGGCACTGTTGTGGAGGAGGCACTGTTGTGGAGGAGACACTGTTGGGGAGGAGACACTGTTGTGGAGGAGACACTGTTGTGGAGGAGGCACTGTTGTGGAGGAGTCACTGTTGTGGAGGAGACACTGTTGTGGAGGAGGCACTGTTGTGGAGGAGGCACTGTTGTGGAGGAGGCACTGTTGTGGAGGAGACACTGTTGTGGAGGAGATACTGTTGTGAAGGAGACACTGTTGTGGAGGAGACACTGTTGTTTAGTTACCATTTTGTCCTAGGCACATGTCAATTAGACACTAGGCCTGTTGTATGTATGTGTGTGTGTGTGTAAGGAAACACTTCGAAATGTTTCTGCCCCACCGGGAATTGAACCCGGCCCCTCCATGCGTGAAGCGAGAGCTTTACCCACTAGGCCACCGGGGGCTTCGTTGTGGAGGAGACACTGTTATGGAGGAGACACTGTTGTGGAGGAGGCACTGTTGTGGAGGAGGCACTGTTGTGGAGGAGGCACTGTTGTGGAGGAGGCACTGTTGTGGAGGAGGCACTGTTGTGGAGGAGGCACTGTTGTGGAGGAGGCACTGTTGTGGAGAAGACACTGTTGTGGAGGAGGCACTGTTGTGGAGGAGGCACTGTTGTGGAGGAGGCAATGTTGTGGAGGAGGCACTGTTGTGGAGGAGGCACTGTTGTGGAGGAGACACTGTTGTGGAGGAGATACTGTTGTGAAGGAGACACTGTTGTGGAGGAGACACTGTTGTTTAGGAGACACTGTTGTGGAGGAGACACTGTTGTGGAGGAGACACTGTTGTGGAGGAGACACTGTTGTTTAGGAGACACTGTTGTGGAGGAGACACTGTTGTTTAGGAGACACTGTTGTGGAGGAGACACTGTTGTTTAGGAGACACTGTTGTGGAGGAGACACTGTTGTTTAGGAGACACTGTTGTGGAGGAGACACTGTTTTGGAGGAGACACTGTTGTACAGGAGACACTGTTGTACATGACACTGTTGTACAGAAGACACTGTTGTACAGAAGACACTGTTGTACAGAAGACACTGTTGTACAGAAGACACTGTTGTACAGAAGACACTGTTGTACAGAAGACACTGTTGTACAGAAGACACTGTTGTACAGAAGACACTGTTGTACAGATGACACTGTTGTACAGAAGACACTGTTGTACAGAAGACACTGTTGTACAGAAGACACTGTTGTACAGGAGACACTGTTGTACAGAAGACACTGTGGTAAACTACATTGTTATCACTGTCAGGTGTTGATGTTGTGTCAGGTGTTGATGTTGTGTCAGGTGTTGATGTTGTGTCAAGTGTTTTAGTTAGTTTGATATCTTTATTATGCACCCCATACCCATCCTGTGGGCGGTAGTCAAAAGATTACAGAAGTACATAATGGGTCCAGGGACTGGACCTCAAAGTTTGATAGCTGAGCAAGTTACAAAGGTAATGAACTCAGATGGTCACAATCATGACAAGTTACAAAGGTATTTGCAGATTACAGAGGTATATATAGGGTCCAGAGACTGGGCCCCAAAGTTTTGATAGCTGAACAAGGTACAATGGTAATTAATTCACTAGTTACAAGGTAATGAATCATGTAAGTAAATTTACTTACGTCTGTACATGGTTGCACTCATGAACAAATTATAAAGCAATGAGCAATCTATTAGTCTACACCCAGCCACAACTGTAATGAGTTATTGGTGCAAATTTTAATTGTTGGATCACACAAACACACATATACATATACACATACATACTATATATATACACACACATACACACACATACATGTATATACATACACACATACACATACACACATGTATACACACACACACACACACACACACACACACACACACACGTGTCAATGCTTTATTTACAGGGAGCAAAGTCAGGGTATTTTTCCAGAATGGTCTGTAATATACCACTGTGGATAAAATACTTTGACATATCTTGAACATTTCTGAATGAGTAGTCTCTGAATTCATTAATTTTATCGCACTCCAGTACATAATGACGCAGGGTGTGACAATAATCCAACTGGCAAAGTTTACATCTTGTTTGGTCTACATCTGGTGGTGGTGATTTAACAGGTGTTGATGTTGTCTGATCATCAAAGAGGAAGAGGAAGGTTGAGTACACGAGGAATATTATCAGCGGACCAAAGAAAATGTAGATTCGTGAAAGAGAGGACTGGCGAGAGTCATGGGTAACTAATATCTTTATTTACTACAAGTACATGTAGTATACTACTAGTGCATATAGAAACCCCCTTGTTATGCTCAGCATTTCTGGCAAATTAGGTCAGTGTCCCAGGATGCGACCCACACCGTTGACATGAATGCAGTTACATAGATTATCATACATAGCAGCATATGTGTACATTACCTATAATAACTCAAAAATGTCAGTTATTTATTTCCATTGGGGTCCATGTGATAAGTAGGTCGATCACCATGCCCAGCCCTTCTAGGGCAGGGTAGGTGCCAAGGCTGGAGCTTGCTACCATCTGCGGCTCGCAAGCCTGCCCTTCCCGTCAGCCTCCTTGGGGCGGGGAAAGTGGCAGACCAGAGTGGCCTAGCATCTATCTACCTCCATGCCTCGTGCTTGTGGGCGAATATGGCTAGGCCTGGGACCAGTTGGTCCCGCCTCTGAGGGGTACCCCCTCCCATGGGAGACATAGGTCTCTGCTACTCCCACGCCAGGGAGCCGGAGCCGGGTCGCCATCTGGTAAAGACCCGGGCCGGGAGACTTCCCGGTGAATCAACACCTGTGATAAGTATTCTTTATATTTAAAAGTTAAAAACAGGCAAGTAATTTAACTATATGAAAAGTAGTTATAGTAAAAGGAGATATACTAATGGTAAGGTAAATTCAGTTATTTACATTAACATTAAAGATAGATCATAGTACAGTGGTCACAAGTGGTCATACGGTCCTGAACTGCCTTGGGGATTAGAACACAAGAATATAAGAAAGGAGATGAAGACTGAGACACTTATGCAACATATGGGAATCTTTATTAAGGAAACGTTTCGCCACACAGTGGCTTCATCAGTCCATTACAAAGCAGAAAGGTGTAAGGAGAGGAGGAGTTTGAGGTAATCAGTCCCTCAGCCTGGAGTCGATGTGTTCAGTCCATCAATCTTGTAGAAAGTACAGCATAGGGCCGTAGAAGTGGCTTATATACTGTAGTTAGGTGAGGCGAAGCAGGAGGAGGCGGGGTCATAGTGGTACCATCCACTAGTTGAAGTAGGTCTTCGCCCAAAGGTTGGACAAGTGTTGAAGAATTTCTTGTATCAAGATCCCATGATGTTGCAATGTCTGACAGATGTGATAAATGGTTTTAAAATTCTTCAACACTTGTCCAACCTTTGGACGAAGACGTACTTCAACTAGTGGATGGTACCACTATGACCCCGCCTCCTCCTGCTTCGCCTCACCTAACTACAGTATATAAGCCACTTCTACGGCTCTATGCTGTACTGTCCCCACTTCCCCCTCGCCCCTAGTGGGTCCTTACCTGGGAGTCTGAACTGAACTGATATGCTGTACTTTCTACAAGATTGATGGACTGAACACATCGACTCCAGGCCGAGGGACTGATTACCTCAAACTCCTTCTCTCCTTACACCTTTCTACTTTGTATTGAACTGATGAAGCCACTGTGTGGCGAAACGTTTCTTCAATAAAGAGTGTCGGTTTTCAAAACCATTTGTCACATGTATAAAGCTGTAGTATAACCGCTGGACTTCTGCTGCTTACACTCCTTGATATAAATCCCAATAATCTATTTGTTTTATTACGTACGCTTAGGCATTGCTCTCTTGGTTTAAGGTTGCTGCTTACCATAACCCCCAAGTCCTTTTCTCAATCTGTATGGCTAAGTTCCACATTATTTTGTTTATAAGTGTTAGGGATATGGACACTCCCGAGCTTCAGAACTTTGCACTTATCTACATTGAATTGCATCTGCCACTTTTCTGACTAGGAATTGAGTTTTGTCTAAATAATACTGAAGTTCCCTGACATCTACGTTTGAATCAATTATCCTACCTATCTTCGTGTCATCGGCGAATTTGCTCATATCACTAGTAATTCCCACATCAAGGTCATTGATATATATTATAAACAACAACGGGCCTAAGACTGATCCCTGTGGAACACCACTTGTTACAGATCCCCACTCGGATTTAACCCCATTTATGCACACTCTCTGCTTCCTATTGGTGAGCCATGACTCGATCCATGACAGCACTTTTCCCCCAGTGCCATGAGCTGCCACTTTCTTTAACAGTCTCTGGTGCGGTACTCTATCAAAAGCCTTACTAAAATCTAAATAAACAATATCGAATTCTTTATCGTGATCAACAGCCTCAAAAGCGTTACTGAAGAAGGTTAATAAATTAGTTAGACAGGAACGGCCCTTCGTGAATCCATGTTGAGTATCATTAATTAAATTATGCTTATCAAGGTTGCTTCTTATATGATCAGCTATAATTGTTCTTATGTATGTTAGACATACAAGAAATCACTTGAGTCCTTCCAAATTATCGGTGTCATTATACCCTCTCTGCCTTGTAAGTAAGCTGAGCTCCAGCTAAAGCCTTCACTAACTGTTCACTAGTTAAGGAAACTGGAGAGTGTTTTACCGTTGTAGTGCAGTAGTTACACTACTCTGGCGACTTAAGTATGGTCACTAGATGGCTTCTCGTAACTCCTTACACATATTACCTTCTCTCCTCCACTTATCTCAAAAATAAAATCGGCGAGGATTACAATTAGGCTTCAAACGATCGCTTTATCATTTCCCCAAAATTACGAAACCATCACATTATCGTTTCAATGTATATGTTAATTACAGGGCGAGGCGTGCTTGGGGCGAGCAGTTTGCCCTGGAATATTACCGGGCGTGTACGTGGGTAATGGCCAGACCATGTTGATGTGGTCTGGCCAGCGTGGCAAGTGGCTCTCTTGGCCCGGGGACCGTGCAAGCCTTGAGGTCGTTCCGGCAACAAGTTGCAACATCACGACACCAGCTTATCGCCTCCAGGGTAATATTTGATTCAAAAGTATCTAACGGGTTTATATTTTTTATTTAAATGTATTTTTTTTGACCACCCGGGTACAATGTTGAAAACGGATGCATACTTCTTTTATGTTATGTTGCCAGGTTCTATTGCTACCACAATGTTCTTGACTGTTCCTGGTGGATGTCGCTGGGTTCATGTTGTTCACTTGTGTTCACACTCATTTATTCATGTCCATTCGTGTTCACTCATGTTCACTTATTCACTCGTGTTCCTTTATTCACTCATATCTATTCATGTCTACGAATAGGTGAGGTTCCTTGGCGTCTTTGAGAAACTTGAACACCCAGACTATGATGATACCTTCACTAGAACAGCGGTTCTTAACAGGGGAATGGGGAATTTCTCCCCACCTGAGGAATATAGTATTTCGTGAGTTTGCGACATCTTAAACAGACTCTTTCTGAACAGTTAAAAATAATAAAGTTAAGAATGAAAACTAATTTTTTTAGTTTTCATTCTTAACTAATTTCATTCTAAATTAATTTCTTAATTTTCTTATTTAAATAAAGAGGACTTTTTTTTTTAATTTAAGCATTTAAAAAAAATTATATTAAGGAAGTAGGGGGGGTGTGGAAATGAGAACCAACAATGATAGGAAAAGGGCGACCCAGAATAGGTTAAGAACCACTTCCCTTGAAGAACCAGAGGAAAGCTGATGGTCACAGAGGACCTGTCAGGAGACAGAGTGGGAAAACCGGTTTCTGAGCGTCGGACCAGAAACATGGAGATGGAGACTGATGGAGACTGATGGAGACTGATGGACACCGAGATGGAAAGCATCCATCACGGACCAGCACGTACAAGAATACAGGTCACACCACCGTGGCTGAAACAACTTACACATAACCCGTCCTTACGAGAGGAAACATACGACGACGTTTCTGTCCATCCTGAACAGAAACCACAAAAAAATATATATGACGAGGTTAACTAGCCAGGGGTTGACCTTGAACGAGGTTACCTAGCCAGGGGTTGACCTTGAACGAGGTTACCTAGCCAGGGGTTGACCTTGAACATACTAGACGAGTGACCTCAGAGAAAGGACCTGTGGGTAAACAGATAGCTAGACTAAAGGAGAATAGAATATTCAGGGAGGAGAATTTTCCTAAACACAGAAGGGATAATTAGCGAACTGAAGACTTATAAAACGCTGGAGGTATAATGTAGAATATATCGGGAAGCCACGGAAAGATACATATCAAGAGGGATGGAAATGGCAAATATATTTGCCTCGGGTTTAAGTGAAATTCTTCAGCCTAAAGCGAGGAATCAAAAATAAATCGTAGAAAACGTCAAGGACAAAGAGACAGAGGAAATGAAAAAAGCAGAAGAGCTGATTATTATTAAATAAAGAAAGAAAGATGCCTAAGTTTTGCGTAAGTGTCTCATTCACCAGGAGAGCTGGGAACGACTACGCTGGCAAGTGTCTCATTCACCAGGAGAGCTGGGAACGACTACGCTGGCAAGAAACGGCAGACCGAGCGGCAGGTGGAGAACGACTGTCATAGAACGAATGCGCCATAGAACGACTGTGCCATAGAACGACTGTCATAGAACAAATACGCCATAGAAGGAATGTCATAGAACGAATGCGCCATAGAACGACTGTCATAGAACGACTGCGCCATTGAACGACTGTCATAGAACGACTTCGTCATAGAACGACTGCACCATAAAACAACTGCACCACAGAACGACTGCACCACAGAACAACTGCGGCACAGAACGACTGCACCACAGAACGACTGCGCCACAGAACGACTGCACCACAGAACGACTGCGCTATAGCCACACGAGAAGGAAGACATAAATGTTGGACCAAGTAATAAGACTGAAGGAGGGAGGAGGAGGAGGAGTCAGAGAACATAACAGGTATTGGGAAAAAGAATATTCAAGAATATACAAACATCTCTCAGTCCACAGCAGGATTCGAACCTGCAAACTCGGCATCCACACAGCCAGACAGTGTACTCTGATGCTGAGTCTGAAGGTACTAATCCTGCTGTGGACTGAGAGATAATGTTTGTAAATAATTTCTCCTGTTTGCGAATTGTTAAGCAATTCAAGAATACATTCGCTTATGAGGAAGCGACAGTAGCAGAAAGCAATAGAGAAGCGTACTGAATAAATGAAACTTGACTAAGTAAGTTCATTCAGGTATAAACAAATACAGTTACATACATTATCATACATATCAGCATATGTGTAGAGAACCTAGAATAACCCAAAAAAGTCGGACAAAATGACTTATTTCCATTGGGGTCCTTTTAATACCTTATTATTATATTATAAAGGAGATAATATCTTATTATTATACTTTAAAGGAGATATACTAGGAATAAGGTAAAATGAGTTATTTATATTTACATGTATCAAAGAGGTGGGAGAAGAAGTCACTAACCCGGAGACCTTACGTAGCAAAGCAAGGAGAACTGAGGTAAGAAAGCAAGGAGACGTAACAAAGCAAGGAGAAGTGACGTAACAAAGCAAGGAGAAGTGACGTAACAAAGCAAGGGGAACTGACGTAACAAAGCAAGGAGACCTGAGGTACGAAAGCAAGAAGTGACGTAACAAAGCAAGGAGAAGTGACGTAACAAAGCAAGGAGAAGTGACGTAACAAAGCAAGGAGAAGTGACGTAACAAAGCAAGGAGACCTGAGGTACGAAAGCAAGAAGTGACGTAACAAAGCAAGGAGAAGTGACGTAACAAAGCAAGGAGAAGTGACGTAACAAAGCAAGGAGAAGTGACGTAACAAAGCAAGGAGAAGTGACGTAACAAAGCAAGGAGACCTGAGGTACGAAAGCAAGAAGTGACGTAACAAAGCAAGGAGACCTGAGGTACGAAAGCAAGAAGTGACGTAACAAAGCAAGGAGAACTGACGTAACAAAGCAAGGAGACCTGAGGTAAGAAAGCAAGAAGTGACGTAACAGAGCAAGGAGAACTAACATAGCAAAGCAAGGAGACCTGAGGTACGAAAGCAAGAAGTGACGTAACAAAGCAAGGAGAACTAACATAGCAAAGCAAGGAGACCTGAGGTAACAAAGCAAGCATAACTGACATAACAAAGCAAGGGGAACTGACAAAATAAGCCAGCAACAGCTGGAAACGGGCAGAAGCATTATTTGAACCTATAGCAAAGATCAAGACAGGATAACTACCGTACAACTGTTAAACTTTAGACGCAGTCCACATATAGGCACTCAATTTGAGGTGAATAACAGTGACATATGTACTCCAGGGTGCTCTCCAGGGTGTACTCCAGGGTGCTCTCCAGGGTGCTCTCCAGAGTGCTCTCCAGAGTGCTCTCCAGGGTGCTCTCCAGGGTGCTCTCCAGGGTGCTCTCCAGAGTGCTCTCCAGGGTGCTCTCCAGGGTGCTCTCCAGAGTGCTCTCCAGAGTGCTCTCCAGGGTGCTCTCCAGGGTGCTCTCCAGGGTGCTCTCCAGGGTGCTCTCCAGGGTGCTCTCCAGGGTGCTCTCCAGGGTGCTCTCCAGAGTACCGGAGAATAAAATCAGGAGGTTTGTGAAGCACGGACAAACATGGAACATTTTTCTCTTTTGCGAAAACCCACCAAAGATGTAAGTCAGTAAAATCAGGACTCAAGAACCTCTTGAAGTGGTATTAAAGGTTGATGTAGACTGAACAGAAAAAAAGATGAGGCCTGATCACAGACCGGGCCGCGGGGGCGTTGACCCCTGGAATTCTCTCCAGGTAAACACCGCACATTCTTTGACTGCAGGAAAGCATTTGAGAATCGATATTGGGGCCTGTGCCATTCTTAATATTCGTGATGACGTGTTAGATTAAATTGTACGTTTCGTTGCTTACTAATGACGTGAAAGTAATTAGAATACTTAGAAGAGAGAGAACCAAGTTTGGACAGGATGTAAGAAATATCAGTCAAGTGATTACTGAAGCTCAGCCTGATCAAGTACCAGGTTATGCAAACTGGGCTGGGAAAACTATATGAGCGACAGTGATAAAGGAGAGTACATCACACCGAACATATCCCCTGAGGTACACGTAAATTACACGAGGCTAACTGGTATTAAAATCGCCAGAATTTATTACGTAATCTTTTTTCTTAAACTATCCACGACATATGACGGAGCCATAAGCCTTGGCACAGCCATCCTATGTTGACTTGCAGTCATAAAACACACACACACACACACACAGTCCCAATTTTTAAAAAAGGAGACAGGCACAAAGCACTAAACTACAGGCCAGTGTCACTGACATGTATAGGAGAAGAGTGGTGGAGCACCTAGAAAGGAATGAGCTTATCAACGACAGCCAGCATGGTTTCAGGGATGGGAAATCCTGCGTCACAAACCTACTGGAGTTCTACAACAGGGTGACGGCAGTAAGACAAGAGAGAGAGGGGTGGGTAGATTGCATTTTCTTGGACTGTAAGAAGGCGTTTGACACAGTTCCACACAAGCGATTAGTGCAAAAGCTGGAGGACCAGGCAGGAATAACAGGGAAGGCACTACAATGGATCAGGGAATACCTGTCAGGAAGACAACAGCGAGTCATGGTACGTGGCGAGGTGTCAGAGTGGGCGCTTGTAACGAGCGGGGTGCCACAGGGATCAGTCCTAGGTCCGGTGCTGTTTCTGGTATTTGTGAACGACATGACAGAAGGAATAGAATCCGAAGTGTCCCTGTTTGCAGATGATGTGAAGTTGATGAGAAGAATTCAATCGGAAGAAGACCAGGCAGAACTACAGAGGGATCTGGACAGGCTGCAGGCCTGGTCCAGCAACTGGCTCCTGGAATTCAACCCCACCAAGTGCAAAGTCATAAAGATTGGGGATGGACAAAGAAGACCACAGACGGAGTATATAGTCTAGGGGGCCAGAGACTACAAACCTTACTCAAGGAAAAGGATTTTGGGGTGAATATAACACCGGGCACATCTCCTGAGGCGCACAATAACCAAATAACTGCTGCAGCATACGGACGCCTGGCAAACCTAAGAACAGCATTCCGACATCTTAATAAGGAGTCATTCAGGACCCTGTACAATGTGTACGTTAGGCCCATACTGGAGTATGCAGCGCCAGTTTGGAACCCTCACCTAGCCAAACATGTAAGGAAACTAGAAAAAGTGCAGAGGTTTGCAACAAGACTAGTCCCGGAGCTCAGGGGTATGTCCTACGAGGAGAGGTTACGGTAAATCGACCTGACGACATTGGAAGACAGGAGGGATAGAGGGGATATGATAACGACATATAAAATACTGAGAGGAATCGACAAGGTGGACAGAGACAGAATGTTCCAGAGATGGGACACAGCAACAAGGGGACACAGTTGGAAGTTGAAGACTCAGATGAACCACAGGAATGTTAGGAAGTATTTCTTCAGTCACAGAGTGGTCAGGAAGTGGAATAGACTGGGAAGTGATGTAGTGGAGGCAGGATCCATACATAGCTTTAAGGATAGGTATGATAAAGCTCATGGAGCGGGTAGAGTGACCGAGTAGCGGCCAGTGAAGAGGCGGGGCCAGGAGCTGAGACTCGACCCCTGCAACCACAACTGGGTGAGTACACACACACACAAGAGCCTCGTAGTCCTGAAGATCAAAACACATCTTAAAATAATAAATTCGTCAACACATGTTGATCACATCTTCAAGAGAATGTTAAACTTTCTTTAACATTTCCGCAGCTTCTACTCATACTAATATAAACTTTCTCCATTAACTCTCTCATTTAACTTCCTCCTTATTACGGTGGGAGTTTCCTTGAAGGTGGTTGTCTCTTAATGCTATCTTATTATCTCTCTCGGACCACCTCACCTTATTTGCTGCCGCCCAAAACTGCTTTCCTTAACTTTTCACATTTCAGAAGTGGCTTCCAGGGTGATACTGGTCACACTGCCGGCCGAAATTTATCAAAAATATTTCTCATATAATTATATATTATTTTTATGACTGACCAGAGGAAAAAATCGCCCAAATTTTCTACAGTTTTTCACAATGTTTTTTTGGTTATGTGATGATGATCTGCTGCTCAGACGTCTTAACCTATCGTCTCCAAACTCGTGAATCAACTTTTAACGCCCTGTGTACATTATGGTTATTACACGGGTAAAGTCACGTTCACGTTCATGTTCACGCTCATGTTCATGTTCATGTTCACGTTCATGTTCACGCTCATGTTCATGTTCACGTTCATGTTCACGCTCATGTTCACGCTCATGTTCACGCTCATGTTCATGTTCACGCTCATGTTCATGTTCACGCTCATGTTCATGTTCATGTTCACCGGCTTCCACGTTACATTCATATGACAGAATGATAGTAATAATGGATGGGAGTACCTCCCAGGATGGTAGTGTCAGGATGGTTACTGTCTAAGAACCTACTACCACAGTAGTTAACACTATAACACTTGTTGCTTCGTCACTGACCTAAGTTCAAAGTGAGAGAAGTTCTGAGTAAACTTGAGTGAGGACAGTTTACACGGAAGAGGTAGCTAGCTCTCTCTCTCTCTCTCTCTCCTGACTGATGGCCACGCCGTTGATGCCCCATTACACTGCATTTAATATCACGAAGTGGATCAATCATTGCAAGAAGCGGTGCAGGCTCGATCATTAGTCGTCTGATCGCTGGTTACGTTCCTGCCAATGACAAAGTTTGTAACCTTAATATCTTATGAAGATATTTTTGATGATGGGTTTGGGTTTGAGAAAGACCTGCCCAGCATGGGCCAGTGGGCCCACTGCAGTGTTTCTCCTTTTTTATGTTCTTCAATAATATGATAGTGACGCTTTCCTCATAGTGCTAGAATTATTTTTAAACATTTAGTCCTGTACATCAATTACTTTTATATTAAGTGTACGATTTGCATTCATACTGCCTCACTATTATTATTAGAAGTGTTCTGTTGTGTTCAGATGTTAGAAGAGTTCTGCTGAGTTCAGATGTTAGAAGTGTTCTGTTGTGTTCAGATGTTAGAAGTGTTCTGTTGTATTCAGATGTTAGAAGTGTTCTGTTGTATTCAGATGTTAGAAGTGTTCTGTTGTGTTCAGATGTTAGAAGTGTTCTGTTGTGTTCAGATGTTAGAAGTGTTCTGTTGTATTCAGATGTTAGAAGTGTTCTGTTGTGTTCAGATGTTAGAAGTGTTCTGTTGTGTTCAGATGTTAGAAGTGTTCTGTTGTGTTCAGATGTTAGAAGTGTTCTGTTGTGTTCAGATGTTAGAAGTGTTCTGTTGTGTTCAGATGTTAGAAGTGTTCTGTTGTGTTCAGATGTTAGAAGTGTTCTGTTGTATTCAGATGTTAGAAGTGTTCTGTTGTATTCAGATGTTAGAAGTGTTCTGTTGTGTTCAGATGTTAGAAGTGTTCTGTTGTGTTCAGATGTTAGAAGTGTTCTGTTGTATTCAGATGTTAGAAGTGTTCTGTTGTGTTCAGATGTTAGAAATGTTCTGTTGTGTTCAGATGTTAGAAGTGTTCTGTTGTGTTCAGATGTTAGAAGTGTTCTGTTGTGTTCAGATGTTAGAAGTGTTCTGTTGTATTCAGATGTTAGAAGTGTTCTGTTGTATTCAGATGTTAGAAGTGTTCTGTTGTGTTCAGATGTTAGAAGTGTTCTGTTGTGTTCAGATGTTAGAAGTGTTCTGTTGTATTCAGATGTTAGAAGTGTTCTGTTGTGTTCAGATGTTAGAAGTGTTCTGTTGTGTTCAGATGTTAGAAGTGTTCTGTTGTGTTCAGATGTTAGAAGTGTTCTGCTGAGTTCAGATGTTAGAAGTGTTCTGTTGTATTCAGATGTTAGAAGTGTTCTGTTGTGTTCAGATGTTAGAAGTGTTCTGTTGTGTTCAGATGTTAGAAGTGTTCTGTTGTATTCAGATGTTAGAAGTGTTCTGTTGTGTTCAGATGTTAGAAGTGTTCTGTTGTGTTCAGATGTTAGAAGTGTTCTGCTGAGTTCAGATGTTAGAAGTGTTCTGTTGTGTTCAGATGTTAGAAGTGTTCTGCTGAGTTCAGATGTTAGAAGTGTTCTGTTGTATTCAGATGTTAGAAGTGTTCTGTTGTGTTCAGATGTTAGAAGTGTTCTGCTGAGTTCAGATGTTAGAAGTGTTCTGTTGTGTTCAGATGTTAGAAGTGTTCTGCTGAGTTCAGATGTTAGAAGTGTTCTGTTGAGTTCAGATGTTAGAAGTGTTCTGTTGAGTTCAGATGTTAGAAGTGTTCTGTTGAGTTCAGATGTTAGAAGTGTTCTGCTGAGTTCAGATGTTAGAAGTGTTCTGTTGAGTTCAGATGTTAGAAGTGTTCTGTTGTGTTCAGATGTTAGAAGTGTTCTGCTGAGTTCAGATGTTAGAAGTGTTCTGTTGTATTCAGATGTTAGAAGTGTTCTGTTGTGTTCAGATGTTAGAAGTGTTCTGCTGAGTTCAGATGTTAGAAGTGTTCTGTTGTATTCAGATGTTAGAAGTGTTCTGTTGTGTTCAGATGTTAGAAGTGTTCTGTTGAGTTCAGATGTTTGAAGTGTTCTGTTGAGTTCAGATGTTAGAAGTGTTCTGTTGAGTTCAGATGTTAGAAGTGTTCTGCTGAGTTCAGATGTTAGAAGTGTTCTGTTGTATTCAGATGTTAGAAGTGTTCTGTTGTGTTCAGATGTTAGAAGTGTTCTGTTGAGTTCAGATGTTAGAAGTGTTCTGTTGAGTTCAGATGTTAGAAGTGTTCTGTTGAGTTCAGATGTTAGAAGTGTTCTGTTGTATTCAGATGTTAGAAGTGTTCTGCTGAGTTCAGATGTTAGAAGTGTTCTGTTGAGTTCAGATGTTAGAAGTGTTCTGTTGTGTTCAGATGTTAGAAGTGTTCTGTTGTATTCAGATGCACAATTTCGATTAATACTTTTGTAGTCATGGGAAGCGCTAAACCCGTGAAGGTCATATTGACCTGGAAATAATTTTGAAGAGGAAGATACATCCATTTTTCTTAAATCAAGAGCCCGTTACCAGCATCAAGGCACTCCTAGAACAGAACGCAGCATTCAAGAAAAGAAAGGTCAGGGAAGAGTGACAGTGACTTATGGTTCAGCTAGAGTGCCTAGTGAGGTTGCTCAGGCACCCCAGCAACCGGAAAAACCTATCCAAAGATACTGGAGTGTCAGCAAGACCGGACACCTCTTGTGGATGTGCTAGGCACGTCTCCATGGGACCACCATACCCCTCGAGGGAGGTTCCTTGATGGTGGTGAGGGGCTCTTGATCTAAGGAAGAGAACCTGTGCTTCAATTCCTTGAATCGAGCCTGAATGCCTTCCATTCCCCCAGGCGCTGTATGACTCCTGTGTGTTTAGTGCTCGCCCATAAATACAGTATACAAAGACCACCATCATAGGTGAGTGTGGTTTGACCCAAACACACGTATCAAAGAAGTACCATTACCATAATAATGGTATATAGTACAGACAAATTGAGGAGTTAGACACATGTGCAATAACTGGGTATCTTTATTGGCAGGTAAAACGACACATGTGTAACTAATGCGACATTTTTATTATGGCAACGTTTCGCTCTCGAGGAGCTTTGTCAAGTCGTCACTTACAATACATTATTACAATCTTTATTGTCGAAACAGCGGCTCTGCAGACTTCTTCAGTCGAATACAAGACTGACGAGCTTAAATAACAAAAAAGGCACAATACCGTGACTGGAACAATACACACACAACCCGCACATATAAAAGAGAGGAGCTTACGACGACGTTTCGGCCCGACTTGGACCATTTACAAAGTCACACTGAAGAAGCCTACAAAGCAGGCGAGAAAGTATCAACAGTAAAGATAACCAACTGCTGCATGTGTGTCTTACTAATCCGCAGGTGTCAAAGAGGTTCCTCACAGGTGACAAAGGTGAACCGAGGAAGGCCAGGAACACACTTGTGGTTTGAATGCAAACAGGTTAATGGTCACCAATTCGGTTCACTGAGCTTGCCAGCGAGGTCAGGTCAGCCTAGGTATGTACCATGGACAGTTTCCAAGTTGGATTAAGAAAGCCTAGTACTGTTCTGGGTCAATACAGTTGTATATTTCGTCTTGTAAAATAAAATAGAAGAAAGTTGCGTAATTCATATTTATTTCAAAATTATTCGTTTGCATTATATTACTTCTTTAAGTAATTAAAAAACACCACATTTTTCATGAAATAGTATATTGCCTCTCCACTTAAATAACATTACATAAATTACTTGTAAAACCTGTTAGGAATACAATTAAGTCAATAAAAAGTGGTCGACTAATAATATATTTTATTAAGTGCAAACAAACGGTTCGTTGATTGCAAACAATTGTTAACTAATAAAGACGAGATTATGAATAAATCAATGAAGATGGTTTGTCTTAAATATTAGTAAAACACAAAATACAACATGACAAAATTATTTTCCATGTAACTGTGTAAATTTCATATACTACTAAATGATACAGTACCAACCCCCCAAAAAATAAAATAAAAAATAATATAACAGGGTATCTTTGAACAAGGGCGTTGTACGTTCATAGACAGAACTGTACTTTACTCAACACAATAAAACTTATTGACCTTTAACCATCCAATAATTAAATGTTTAAGGCTGTAGTGGGAACACTGGGCCGTTTCCCACCGAGGCAGGGTGACCCAAAAAGAAAGAAATAACTTTCACTATCACTCATACATATATATATATATATATATATATATATATATATATATATATATATATATATATATATATATATATATATATATATATATATATATATATATATATATATATATATATATATATATATATATATATATATATATATATATATATATATATATATATATATATATATATATATATATATATATATATATATATATATATATATATATATATATATATATATATATATATATATTATATATATATATATATATATATATATTATATGTTTGATTAGGTAAAACTTGCGATTTTGGCTTAAATAGCAACGCTCACCTTGCCATATAAGACAAGTGAAAATTTGTGTATGCAATAATTTCGCCAAAATCATTCTGAACATAACGAAAAAATATATTTCATTGTGTTTGTTTATTATTAAATTAATGTTAACGTATCTAAAATATATTTAGTTGGGTTAGGCTAAATTAAATTGCGCTTGTTGTAATAAGGTTAGGTAGGTTTTCAAAGTTTCTCTTGGTACAAAATTATAAATTCTTACATTAACATGAATGAAAAAATATATCTTTAAACGTATAAGAGAAAATTTTAGAAAGGACTTAATTTTAGATGAGTTCTTGCTAATTGACCAGTTTTACCTAATCGGCACGACATATATATATATATATATATATATATATATATATATATATATATATATATATATATATATATATATATATATATATATATATATATATATATATATATATATATATATATATATATATATATAATATATATATATATAACTCATACATATATATATATATATATATATATATATATATATATATATATATATATGCAAAAAAACCACTATGAAAAAAATAGAAGAATTCCAAGCGCTTTCGTGACTACTCACATTATCAAGGAACTATAACAGGAAACATGACAAGAAGGGCTTATATAAGGGCGAGACTATACCTCACAGTCACATCACACTAACAAAGACTACACCTCACAGTAGCGTAACATCTCACGACTCTGTGAAGAGGAACATAAGATATATATATATATATATATATATATATATATATATATATATATATATATATATATATATATATATATATATATAACTGAAACCGACAAATTGGTTTAAAAAGACACGTGAGGAAACACTAGGATATACTGGAGACTACGGTGCTCTTCACCAACTCCAAGGCCGAGGGACTGATTACCTCATCTTTTGTATATAGTTCTACATGCTTCACATCATGTCCTTGTACTGTATTAATAAAGCCACTGAATGGCGAAACTTCTACAATAAAGATACCCAGATGTTGCACATGTGTCTAATTCTTCATCTTGTCAATATATATAATATTCATGTACAAGAAAAACTAAAGTAAATTGTCATATTTTTTCAGGACATATTTTGCTTAGAATATAAACTCCCAGAAAAGTGTCATAGTGTAAATTCCTCAGTTCTGTAGGATCAATGAAAGTAATTTACTGATTGCTGGTCAGATTCCAAACTATTTATCAGAATTTAAAAGAACATCAATAAAGTTTTGAAATTTGGAATCGAGAGCAATGTTAATATGGTTCAAATATGTATCTTTATTTATTGAGAATCCTGGAGGAGATTTTTCTTTTAAAAGTTTAGCTAGAGATGTTCTGGTGGTTTTGAGTACTAATTCTGAGGAAATATCAAATGAAGGTTTTGACTTTCCTTCATATGCACTAACATGTGACTTCCCTTCACATTTACATTCAGAGCTTTTCTTCTCTCTCTTTATCTCATGGTCTGCATTACCGCGAGTACAATGAAAAATACTTGGCATTTTCTTTGGATTTTCCTTCGGTTTTTGAGATCTTTTAGCCTTCTCATAAAGTGGTCCCATACTATGGATGACTCCAATTCCTGCTCCAAGAAGACCCTTTGATCTTCCTAGAAAAAGTAACTCTATACAATCAACAAATCTGAAGTTATTTTCCTTGCACATTTCTTTAGCAACTGACACCATAATTGTCTCCACATCAGAAACTCCTGACTCTTGAGTACATCTCAAGTAGTTAAAAGCTGCTGCTGACTCCCAAACTTGTTCACAAATTTTAAGTGATTCTTTAGTCAAATATTTCAAATCTTTATAATAGTATATGAACTTCTTCAATTTATATTTGAGATCATTTGCTGCAGATTCAATGACATTTGCACCATAAACTTTACTCTGCAAAGCTTTAAAATTATTAATTGATAGATGTGGAAGTTCCAAAAGGAGTTTCAAGCATTTTTTCCAGCTCTTACATCCTCTCCTCCAATATACCTGAGCAAACTCATCATATTCTTCTGTTTTGTTTCCAAAAGTAGAATTATTGAACTTAAAAAAGGCCTTACATTTTATATTACAGTTTTTCATGGCTTCAACAACTGGAGGATTCTCTGCATTGTCAGCAGCAGTAACTAAAGTAATCAAATGATCTACAACACTTTGACCAAACAGTGATTTGACATAATCAAGGATGAGTTGTTCTGATGAGGTTAAACGTACCAACTGAGCCGGAGCTACAAAACCAATGGCATGGATTTCAATATTATTTGAAGCTAGATTTTCTAGGAATGTTTTAAGTAACTGGATATTACAATCCCTTTGTGTCCTCGAGGAGTCACTTAGCTCTGGAGTATCAATAACAGTAATAGGAGTTTCATTCTCATCATTACAAAATGTGTATGCAGTAATTATTGTTGTAGTTGATCGTACCTTACTGGAGCCAAAGTCTACACACATTATTGCATCTTCTGCAGCTTTGGCACCATGGAAATAACTGCCAATAAAGTTTACTAACGTGGTTTTCCCACTGCCTGAAGCTCCAAAGAGAATTAATACTTTTTCTTTTAATTTGGAGTTGTAAATTCCATAATATTTTTTTTCCAAGCCTGATGGATCCTTCTGTGATTTAACTGGTTTTAAGAAACTAAGTTTCAAGGTTTTCTCTCCGGTATTTTGTTTGGCAAACTGACCTTCCTGTTTGTCGTTAGCAGATATTTGCAGGTTTGCTTCCGATTCTATGGGACTGCCTGACACATACTGTTGATTACACTGTTCCTCTTCCATAACAGACCATGGAGGTTGGGTAACAGGTCTCGTCTTTTCATCATAAAGTCCAACTGTTTCCTCTGATTCAATGCCATGACTATTTTTACATTTATCTTTTAATTTCTCTTGATTTTGCTGATCACGAATATCGCCACTAATTAGTTTGTCTACAGTTGTATAAGTGGATGATGTTCCTAAAACAGGGGCATATTCACTTCTGTCATAATTTCCATAATTTAGACCTTCGAATCCTATGGGGCCACTAGCTCTTGCATTACCGGGTATCAACGAACTATCTTGCACTTCAGTAGTGTATGATGAACTAACCGAACTGTTATTATCATTATTTTCCGAAGTAATCATCTTCTTTTCCATAACTGAATCATTGTACTTCCCATGACTTATAAACTGAGTGTCTTGTCCTTGGTATGAATGAACCTCAGCTGGTTGAAGTCTAGTGTAATTAGTGTCTTCGCTGGATGTAGCAGCTGTGCGATGTTTCGCCCGCTCTCTACTCTCACTTAATTCTTGTGATGAACTTTTCTTAACGTCTTTTGTCGTCCACATTATTCTCAGTTTTTCGATGATTTTTTTAATCGTGTAATCCCAAAATATTTGGTTTCTGAAGAAGAATTGTGAAAGGAAATTCAGAGACACAAGAATTTTTAAGAATGTAGCCCAAAAAAATTTATACATTGCGTGACTTCCTACTTCTTGATACCACCTGAATGTCTACATAAACAGTACATATGCACAAATAAAACTGTTTCATAAGTCAGAATTTTCATAAAGAACTTTTATCAGATATATTTCGATTTTCCTCATGGCATCATCCTCTAATTGTTATGTAAAATGTATGAACATAACAGCATAAGATTTGTGATTTACTGAAACAACAGCCTCTTATTTCCTTAATTTTTGCTCCTTTAATAAAAAGATCATTGCATCTACTGACTCTGACCAAATCTTTCTTCCAGTTTAAATAATTAAAATTTTCTAGGATTTTCCCACTCGAAGGATTAATAGCAAATTTAAAGCATATATTAGGTGTACTCTCAAATTCACTGTCACTAGGGAAGAACTTATGGCTTGATTGACTATGTCCACCCCAGGAAGCACTTCCTTCTCCCTTCTCTCAGCCACAAACTTCTTCTAGGTCTGCCTCTCTATAAGGAAAAGGTAAAAAATCATTACATGCCAGTGTTTGCATAGAAATTCCTTAACTAGTAAATGTTAGAATTAATAGTGGATTTCCTAATGACAGTCATATACTTTTAATATATACCATTTGCTTGTATATAAGCGTGGTATTATGCATCGCCCCGTTTGCTAGTTTTGGAAATGAAAGATAAAAATTAGCTTCTGTACCATGCAACGGCATATCAAATGAGGTAACCAATCCTTCAGCCTTGAGTCGATAATGTGTTTAGTCCATCACTCTGAAAAATGTACAGTATATGCGAGAAGTTACTTATATACTGCAGTCAGGAGAAGTGAAGCAGGAGGCGGAGTCACCAGTGGAAAAATCTACAAGTGTACGTAGGTCTTGCCTATAGGTTACGGCCACTAGTGTAAACTGACGGATCGTACAAACAGAATGAAAACTGCTCACTAAACACAAACACGGTGAAAAAAATAGATGAAAACAGATAAGAATGAAAAATGGGTAAAAATTAACAGAATAGGAATGCAGTAGAGGGAATTTACCGTGTGTTTACAACACACACACACACACACACACACAAATATATATATATATATATATATATATATATATATATATATATATATATATATATATATATATATATATATATATATATATAGTATTCAAAATGGGAGTTGACACAGTTACTTTTAGCAGATGATACTGTGCTTCTGGGAGATTCTAAAGAAAAGTTGCAAAGGTTAGTGGACGAGTTTGGGAGGGTGTGTAAAGGTAGAAAGTTGAAAGTGAACATAGATAAGAGTAAGGTGATGAGGGTATCAAACGATTTAAATAAAGAAAAATTGGATATCACATTGGAGAGAAGGATTATGGAAGAAGTGAATGTTTTCAGATATTTGGGAGTTGACGTGTCAGCGGATGGGTTTATAAGGAAAAAAGGTGAGTGGTGCATTGAGGTATCTGTAGAGACAAAAAAAAAGATTATCCATGGAGGCAAATAAGGGAATGTACGAGAGTATAGTTGTACCAACGGTGCGTATTGTGCACCGTGGCCTGGTGGCAAAAGCTCTCGCTTCACACGGTAAGGGGTCCGGGTTCGATTTCCGGCGAATGGGTGGAAACACTGGGCGTGTTTCCTTACACCGGTTGTCCACGTTCACCCATCAGTAATAATGGGAACCTGGGTGTTAGACGACTGGTGTGGGTCGCATCCTGGGACAAAACTGTCCTAATTTACCCGAAATGCTCTGCATATATAGTAGTATGTCAGTGATGTCAACTAGGTCTGTATACCATGTACATGTACTTGTAGAAATAAAGATATTATTACATTATTATTATTGCAAATGCTGCAGCGAGGAAGCGGCTGGAGGCAGTGGAGATGTCCTGTCTAAGGGCAATGTGTGGTGTAAATATTATGCAGAAAATTCGGAGTGTGGAAATTAAGAGGAGGTGTGGAGTTACTAAAAGTATTAGTCAGAGGGCTGAAGAGGGGTTGTTGAGGTGGTTTGGTCATTTAGAGAGAATGGAACAAAGTAGAATGACTTGAAGAGCGTATAATTCTGTAGGGAAAGGAAGGCGGGGTAGGGGTCGTCCTCGAAAAGGTTGGATGGAGGGGTATAGGTTTGGTGGACGAGGGGTTTGGACTTCCAGCTAGCGTGCGTGAGCATGTTATATAGGAATGAATGGAGACGAATGGTTTTTGGGACCTGACGAGCTGTTGGAGTGTGAGCAGGGTAATATTTTGTGAAGGGATTCAGGGAAACCGGTTAGCCGGATTTGAGTCCTGAAAATGGGAAGTACGATGCCTGCACTTTAAAGGAGGGGTCTGGGATATTGGCAGTTTTAAGGGATTTCTGAAATGTCATATCTGAACGCCTCTGCAAAGTGATTATGCATAGGTGATGGTGAAAGTGTTGAATGATAATCAAATTTTTTACTTTCTTTTTTTGGGGGTTTCTTTATTTTTGGGTCACCCTGCCTCGGTGGGAAACGGCCGAAGTGTTAAAAAGAATATATATATATATATATATATATATATATATATATATATATATATATATGTGTGTGTGTGTGTGTGTGTGTGTGTGTGTGTGTGTGTATGTGTATGTGTGTGTGTGTGTGTGTGTGTGTGTAACAGGAAAACATTATTTTTAGGTTCATCAACATCTGCAGGAGGTATATTTAACCTCGTCAAGCCTCCAGCTCATCCAGGTTATATTGAGTGCCATATGGACTTCAGTTTATGCCACAATTTTTCTGGCTGCTGAGGGGTCGTGGGCTTCAGGTCATCGTTATTCTTAGTTGACCACCTGGTTTCGGTGCCTTTATATAAAGGAACAAATGAGTTACAAAATGTCAGGATATTATAGCCACAAACCTGAGTGTCACTATCAAGGAGAGGGCAGCTTGGCTGCAAGTAAACGTTTTAACATATCAACAAACCTAATGTTCACCGTCATTCAAGCTCAAAATGAATGTTTCTGACTTTACATAATAGTGACACAGTCTACAGGTGAAGCCACACAGGAGCTGTGACTCGACCCTCAGCAAGCACATATAGGTGAGTGCACATCCTGCACTGTCAAACGCTTCCTCCTGAAAAAAACTGATAAAACTTCTCACTAGCAACGAAAGCACCTCGTCTGTCATACCTTCGCAGAGGTGTCTCGATGCTGGTGGTGAGTTCTTGATTCCCGGTACTGGAGTTACCCTCCCATTTGCTAGTTCGAATCCGATTACCTAGTATACCTCAGGAACTATATGATCCTTACACGGTCGGTGCTTTCCAAAAAAAACTAATCCTTCTGAAACCATGGAAGGAGTATGTTAGAACCCCGTGACGAGTAGTGAGTGGCAGAACTCCACGTCAAACTGCTGAACATGTATTTTTCACCTTTATATGGTGACGTGTTATTTAGATATGTTATTGATGATCATTCAGATATTTACAAGGACTCCAATGGAAATAAGTCACTGCCTTTTTTGGGTTAACCTAATTTACACATATGTTAATATGTATGATAATTATGTGTACCTGTGCCTACATAAACTTACTAAACTTACTTATTTATATTTCTCAAAAGTCACTGAATTTTCATCCTAAATTAAATTAGTAATATTTAATTAAGGTTTTAAATAAATTTGGAGCCTCTGTAATTTCACATTTATTCTCGTTACATTTATAATAGTATCTGCAATTTGTGAAAATCTATTTTGCATAACTTACATATATCAAAGATACAATATGTGTGAAACAGTTGTTATTATGTCAATTGAAAGCTACTCAACATACATTTCTTTAAAATATCTTCCCCAATATAACAGTATAGTAAAATATAAATAACTTGGGTTATTATATTGACATGAAGACAAAAACAAATTATGAAAGCGTCACAAAAATATTAAATATTTGTGGAACTCCATCAGCTTTCACAATTCAGATTTCGAAATTTTAAATGTAATGACTCACGAAATCGTAATAACACGATTGCAAACAAACCATACCACGGGTGGGGTTAGAACCCGCGGTCAGAGAGTCTCAAAACTCCAGACCGTCGCGTTAGCCACTGGGCCAGCTAGCTTCAATAAGATTAATCCAACTAGCATGGCCGTGACGGCCGTCACGGCCATGCTAGCGGGAGATTCGTCTGTAAAAACTTGCATTTGTGGACACAGTGGTGGCCTATGCTAACCTTCCTATGGTGTAGAAATATACCTAGTTGGATGAATCTTATTGAAGCTAGCTGGCCCAGTGGCTTACGCGACGGTCTGGAGTTTTGAGACTGATCGCGGGTTCTAACCCCACCCGTGGTATGGTTTTTAAAATGTAATGTTTATTTGCATGAAAAATATGAAGAAAATCTGAGTTCGCTGAACTTCAGTTTAAGAAAATTAAAAAAAAAGTCAGGCTAAGTATGAAGTCTTGTGATACATTTTTATATAAGTGAAGGCACTCCCAAGCCTTTAATTACTAATAAAGGTATATCACTAATAAAATATCTGATATTAAGCCTTGGTTCTGTGTTAGTAATACTTCAGGAAATATTGATGAGCAAGACAAAAATGCGACACTTAAGTGTCTTAACTGTTGCAGCACACTGCTGATGTATTCAATTTCGTTTAATACAAAAATATTGTAGCACTTATCTTACTCAACTTGTCAGTACTGTATAATATTTTAACATGATGTATTATTAAATACACTACGGTACAGCAGCAGGATACAACACACAAGTATATTGACCTTAAATTAGGAAACAAAAATCTAGAAATAGTGATTCTGGTGAACACAGTTTGAAAATACAGTAGAGGCATCAGCTTAAATACTTTCAATTGTCCATTTCTAGTTAAATGAATAGAACTATGCTTGTACTGAACCCTCATTTTAAAGAGAAATTAATACGTATTAATTTGGGAAAGATGTGATCCTAAAAGTTCATATATCGAGTTGCAAGTGGAAGTTGTCACAAGTTTAGTTTGCAAATGAGAAAATGTTGTTGGGGGAGACTAAGACAAACTGTAGACTCTGGTATAGTAAAGTAAACACACTTCCCATAACAAGCAAATTGTGTCTATTATTCACTATTATCAGCATTTTGTCATTTATTTCAAACATTGGTATAGTAGACTGGAAGTCTGTTTATATAAGGAGATAAAAGCAAAAGCAGAGAACAGAAAGGTGATGATAATAAGTATTGTATAGGAATGGAGGATTAGAGGTCATGATGGAAGATATAAATGTATTCAGATAAATGAAGGATGAAGTAAATCAATAAACAGATGAGGGAAGTCAAGATTAATTAGTCTGGAATTTTTTTTTTTGTAATGAATGCAAGATTAGGAGTGTGTTAGAGAAGCAATGCTGATTTTTTGTGTATGGGAGTGTGAAGCAAGGAAGTTAGAGCCGGTGATATTGTTATATGTGAGATTAATATGTACAATTAACATAGTATGATGCGGGGGGAAAGGAAGTGAAGGTAGAGTTAGGTTTGGTTATAATGAAAGATTAGAGCAAAATAAAGATACAAACAGTAATTTGAAACTACTGCTATGTCTTCATTAACTACAATTTGTCTACATACAGCAGAACAAAGCAAGAGAAGTCAGTAGAGAGAGTGCGCTCATCTGGAGTGTAGGTGGGATGAAAGTGTAAGGGGCAACGAAAGAGTGTTAGGAGAGTGTAAAAGATACTATGAGGCAGGAGTTGAACCACTCAGGATGTATACTGTTATGTGAGTATGTTAGGTCAGGACGGGTGAAGGCGAGGGGTCCACAGGAACACTTGGCGTGTCAATAAAATATCTATTCCGAAATGCTAGCTAGGAATGTAGATAAATGGTTCAGAGAACTGACTAGTTGATTAACTAGACACTTGTGCAACACTTGGGTACCTTTACTGTGGAAACGTGTCGCCACACAGTGGCTTCATCAGTCCTACACAAAGAAAAATAGTGAAAATCAGAAGGAGATTGAGGTAATCAGTCCCTCAACCTTGAGTCTATGTAATCAGTCCATCAACCTTGAGTCGATGTAATCAGTCCATCAACCTTGAGTCGATGTAATCAGTCCATCAACCTTGAGTCGATGTAATCAGTCCATCAATCTGGATAAGAACACAAAATCGACTCCAGGTTGAGGGACTGATTACCTCAATCTCCTTCTGATCTTCACTATTCTTTGTACTGGACTGACGAAGCCACTGTGTGGTGAAACGTTTCCACGATAAAGATACCCAAGTGTTACACAAGTGTCTAATTTACAAGTTACCATTCAATTGTAGTGAAGAAGTATCTTCTTGTCTTCACTGCTATTCTTTTAAATTGAAATTCTAACCTCTCTTTTTTCTTATATTGGTTTCAATGTATCTCCTGGTTGTTTACCTATTTATATTATTTTATAAGCATATGTGGCTTGCATGTCTCGTGTTGCATTCCTGTCTTCAGAAAGACCATTTTAAGTGCATTTCCAAAGTTCTCATTTTTTTACATAACTCATGTTTCTCAGTCCTGGAACTACATTGTGTTCCATGTCTCATACATTTCAAATTTCTTTAGGTAAGAACACTATACTAAAACCAATATGCGGCTAGTATAGAGTAGAAAAACTCTCGGAACTTATCAAAGGTAAAGGTAAGTATAGTGTCCACTCCTTAAAACTGGAGATAAAACAGATAGTATATAAATAACTGGATTTTCAAAAACTAGAATTACGAAGAAAAGCTGAAAACACTGGTACTGTAAAGTATATATGAAAACAGGCAACACTGGATATGCAAGGTAATATAACTAAAAAAAGAAACTTGTGGGTTCATTTCTTGGTTCTGAACCATACAGGAAAAATTCTCTTCACTTGATTAACCAACTTTTCTTTCATTTGCCTCCACAAAATTTTATACTCAGAAATTCAGCATCTAACTTTGTAAGTTAGCAGGTCAGACACCAGCAGAGCTTCAACAATAAGTAACCAGGCGATTTAATCATTGTCTAGACATCTTGAAACACTGTTGTTCTGAGAGACTGGGGGTTCTGCATTCTTTTTAAGGGGCGGCACCACCATCTCCCGCCGCCCGTGGATCGCGAGCGAAAAAAATATTCGAAAACATATGAAAATTGAGTTAATAGTATAGAAAAATATCGCAACTCTCTGGCAACACAATGGTACAAGAATCAATGTCCTAAGACGTTTCTACAAGGAATTACAGCCATTTATATCATGTATGGTGACATCGGCGCCTCCAACATGACTGCTCGCATCCCGTAATTTTTTTCGTATTTTTTTTCGAATTTTTATTGCTATTATTGCTATTATTCATTCTAATGGTATAATTGACTATTTGGCACCATATGACTGTGGGCGGGGTTTATCCAAAGACTTCCAGCCAATCAGGAACGCTCGGAATATTCCACTCTGGCGACTCCCGAGAGTCGGGAAATTTTTTTTATTATTACGCTAATATCATCTAATATCATCTAAAACGACTAAATAAACACTAAAAAAGACATATAAACATTATATATACACTAGAACTAATAAAATAGGCCATAATATAGCGAGTCTATTTCGAGATTATCGAAATAAAATTATTTCCCTTCCATCTATATGGTCTTCTATGACACTGAGTAACATTTTTAGTAAGAGAAAACGGTGTTTTGGAGGGGATAACAACACTAGATCACCAGCAAACACTAAAACAGCCGCGATTTTCGCGGAAAAAAAAAATCCGAGACCGGAGACGTTTTGCGCGCTATCTCGGAAGTAAGTTATTGACCTATTTGATGAACCACACCATTTATTATTGAAGTAAATGCAATAATATTGACAGGAACCATAAAACAATGATAGTTTTACACTGTGACAGAAGGTATGTATTCCAAATTATTTTTGGATTTGAGTGGGAGTAAAGGGCAAGATATTTTGCATATAACAAAAACTGAGGAACTTTATTTTTTTGTAGAATAACTAGAGATAATTACACGAATACCTTCTGTAAGAAAATCGCATTAGCATTGTACCAAGTCTCAAATCTACCTTTCGTTGTGCCATTAGATAATTAGATATGCTGAATATTGAAGACAGAGTAAAACAACTTAAGTTGAATCAAGTTTATAAAATTGCTCACAAACAGTGTCCAGAATATCTTGCTGCCAATTTTGTCAAGGCTGGGAACCAAAGCAGTCATAGTACTAGGGGGAGAGAGCACAACTTTGTAGTACCCACAGTCAGTGGCCAGGCTTCAAACACCTTTTATTGTACAGCAATAAAGGAATGGAACAGACTGCTTGCACATGTCAAAGCCAGTCATAGCATCAGCCAGTTCAAGAAGAGAACCAAAAGGTACCTAATGAATGTAGCGACAGAAAGGGAGGAGAATGATTTTTATTTTTTTTTAGATAACATACATGTACATGTAAATAACTCTTTTTACCTTATTCCTTTTAATTTTAGTATAATAACTAGTATCTACTAGTGTCTAATATTAAGGTATTAAATGGACCCCAATGGAAATAAGTCACTCTGTCTGACTTTTTGGGTTATCCTAGGTTTTCTACACATATGCTGCTATGTATGATAATCTATGTATACCTGAATAAACTTACTTACTTACTTACTTACTTTAGGCAGAGGGAATTTTTAAATGGAATCTTCATGGAATTTTCAGTAAATATTTCTTTTCTCTTTTGTTTTTAGGGCTATCTTATTGAAACTCACAGAGAATAAGGTCCATAAGCACGTCTTCCCGGCGGGTAGAAACATTGCGATGTGTTTCCTTACACCTGTTGTCATGTTCACCTAGCAGCAAGTAGGTACCTGGGTTGTTAGTCGACTGGTGTGGGTGGCATCCTGGGGGACAAGATTAAGGACCCCAATGGAAATAAGACAGACAGTCCTCGATGACGCACTGACTTTCTTGGGTTATCCTGGGTGGCTAACCTTCCGGGGTTAAAAATCCGAAGAAATCTTATCTTATCTTATCTTAACGAAATCGGACGAAAAAAAAAATTCATTGCGGGTGTCGCCCCTTAATAACAATATTCAGTCTTATTAAATTACACCCAGTAATATAATTCACTAAAATGCCTTCCCTGTATCAGTTAACATTACTGATAATACATTGGCAAGTGTTAGCAAATAAACCAAAGATGAATAAGTCAATATATTCCTCACTATTGAGCAGAAAATAGGAATTATGCATTGAGAAAGGCATTCCAAGAGCATACTTTACCACAGAGTTCTGTATATAAAGACCATTGTATCCTTTTAATTATTTGGCGAGAGGTCATAAACACAAACTACTTAAAAGCAACACAAAGACAAAAATGTTCATCTTGTGGGATCCAAGAGGAGTTAGTTATTTAATAAACTATGGGACATAACGAACATACCTCCGCTCTTTCAAATTAAAAATATTACTCTAATTGATTATATTTCAGTCATTAATTGACTGCGGTTTAATCAGCTCTCTTCTTACTCAAATACTTAGTAATATTCATACTGCTTGAACTGTAGAAGGTCTTTAATAAACTTGTCATATTGATGATTTGTGACTTCACTGATTGCATTCAGATAATAATCTTCATTTACTAAATATCCTGGAGTGGAAAAATCTTTTATTACCTTAGTGATGCATTTTCCTGTGTGCTCAAGCAATGTGTTTAAGGTATCATTATTAGACATCAAACATTCTTCGGGAGGATCTTCACCAGGTGGCTTTTCGCCATGCATATCCGCATCACATTGACATTCAATACACGTATAAGTAATTGCTGCATTTGACGTAAACGGAATCTTTATCCATTTTGGAAAGGTTTCCATTCTCTTCAACTCATGATGTTTACCGCACATGTGACAGTATAGGTGTACTGGAGTTATACTTGAAGAAGGTTTACTTCGTTTATTCAATGATTCTGAAGCATCTCTGTATATAGTTGCAGTGCTCTGTATGATTCCAATTCCAGCATTTAGTAAACTTCTTGATGAAGCAAGAGAAAGAAGCTTGATGTAAAAATCAGGCTCAATTCCATTATCTTTACAAACTGCTTTAGCAAAATATACTAAAATGCCTTCAACATCGCTAGAGTCTGATAAATGAGTAGATCTGAAGTGGTAAACAATTGTTGCTAACTCCCAAACTTTTTCACATACATGAATTCCCTCTTTTGTCATGAACTTTTGTCCCTTCATATAACCAATAAAGGTTTTTATTTCAGTTCTTAGCGCCCTCTCGGGAGAGTCAATCACAGTTGATGCATACACCTCGCTCTGCAATGCTTTTATAATATTGACTGACAGAGCAGGGAGGTTTTGCAGGGATTTCATACATTTTCTCCAACTTTTACTTCCAATTCTCCAGTAAACTCTGTCCAAGTCATCAATTTCATCGGTTTTGTTATTACTGAGAGAAGAATTGTTAAACTTCAGAAATATATTACAATTTACGCCGTAATTTTTTATGGCCTCTACAACTGGTGGCATCTCAAGATTGTCTGCAAATGTAACAAATGTGAAGAAGTGGTCTTCAATTCCTTTACCAAAAAGTGTAGATACATAATCCATGACAAGGCGTTCTGATGACGTTAGACGTACCAAATGAGCTTGTGCTACAAAACCAATGCCATGTATCTCAAAATTTTGTGAAGCAGCATTTGCCAAGAAGGTTTTAAGTGACTGGACATGATCTCGTACTTCAGCACCTGAAGAGTCATTTAACCCTGGAGTGTCTATTACAGTAATGGGACTTTCATGCTCACTAGAACAAAATGTATAAGCTGTAATTGATGTTGTGTATGACCTTACATCATTAGTGTTTCTGACAACATGTACCAACTCACCATCAGCACTTTTGATGCCTTGAAAATAGTTAGCAACAAAATTTACCAATGTTGTCTTTCCACTCCCTGAAGCTCCAAGAAGAATTATGGTTTTCTCTTTCATCTCTGAATGAACTCCATAATATTTCCTCATCATTCCACATTCATCAAAGGCTTCCTTTACAGGCTTGAGGTAGCCTTCAGTAAGACCAAAATCCTCTTCATCTTTATTCCTGGTTACTCCATAACTTTTAAATGCTGCTTTGTACGTATTTACAACATGCGAGACTTTTGCCTCTGCTTTGCCACTTTCAGAATTGTGTGTTTCTGGAGAAAGATTAGTGCCCTTGTCTCCTACAGATTTAACAAAGGAACAACTTTGATCATTATCTGGATATTTTACTTTTGACATAATTGCATCCTCTGACATTTTTGCCCTTTCTTTGTCACTTTCTGCGTTGTTTGTTTCCCGTGTATGATGCGTAGCCTCATCTTCCGCAGATTTAACCAAAGGGTAGCTTTGAGAATTCTTGGTTCTGATGTTAGGTTCAATAAGTTTTTCACTGTTATTTAAGAGAGTCTCATTTATTGACATAACACGAGAATCGTAAGAAGCTGCTTGCTCAGTGTTAGGGTCTTTAGAGCCTTCGAAAACTTGTTTCAGCGCTTGAACGTTGCTCGTGCGCTTTGATGATCCACATTTGGAGCGCAGATCATAACCACTTACACTGTTTTCATTACTTGACTTCTCGATTTTTCTCTCTTGATTACTAGATTTACTTTGTTGGGAGAATTGCATCAGTTGACTCTCAGCTGTCATTTGTGAATTTCCAACGTTTTTCTGTAAACCATTTTCACACTGACTGGAACACTCTTTACTAGCACTTCCCAAATCAGAGTTTTCTTCTTTTGGTGTGATAAGTGTGCCATAAATCTTGCCTACACTTTGATGTGTTTTTGGAAAGCTTGTTATATTGATGTTTTTTATTTCCTTCTTAGTATCCTTAACAGCAGAAGCATAAGTAGTAATAGATACAATAGGTTTCATCACATATGCAGAATATGGGTATTTACTGACTTCAGACTCATTCAAAAGACGAAAATTCTTGTAAAGCATGTTTAATAGATTTGAATTTCTTACTTTTTTTTTCTGGAGGATAGATATAAGCTTCACCTTCTTTACACAGTTCTTCAGGAATTAAGCTTATGTTATCTCCATAAGCCACAGAATACAGATATTTGTTCAAGTCAGACAACAAATTATGTTCTAGTTCATATGGAAAATGGATTAGCATATCAACATGATACTTAAAATTAAGAGAAGTGACAATATACTCTTGATGATGAGGTGCAATGTCACCTGTCATCTCAATCATTTTATTTCCCTTTAATAGATATACATAACCAGTCTTTCTTCTGTATTGTTGTACCCATTCTGTGTCATCGAAAACACGAGTGTCCTCCAGTGTCTGCTGAATAGAGTCTTGATCCCAGATTTTAAATTCAAATTTAGGAGGACACTGCCGAGACTTGATCATATTTGCGTCTTGACAATGAAAGTACTTCAGCTGAGCTTTATCATATATCCATCCCAGCTCAACATCATCCTGACGTATAGATGTCTCCTCTCGTTCAGGGCGTCTATAAAAAAAATATCTCTAATGCAGTTATAATTATCTCTTAGCTTGATATCTATTTTAAGAGAAATTTATTATCCAGAATTTGGAAATTATTATTATTATTATTATTATTATTATTATTATTATTATTATTATAATCAAGGGGAAACGCTAAACCTGTAGGATTATACAGCGGCTGTGGGGAGGGGGGAAGATGTGGAAGGTATTCAGGTTAATTCAGGGAACTGGAGCACAGATCCAATTCCATAGATCAAGAGCCCCTCACCAGTATAAAGGAACCTTCCTTCAGGGGCCAGAATTTGGAAAGATATATGAAATTTGCTCTACTTTCAAACCAAATAATATAATAAACAATGTGTGTTTTATAATAATGTTGGTAGAATTACCGACAATATATTAAGTAAAAGGACACAAATGCAACTAATGTGACATATTATTGTGGCAACGTTTCGCTCTCCAGGAGCTTTATCAAGACGTTATGGCTTGGCGAAATGTCGCATTAGTTGCACGTGTTTCCTTGTACCTAATAATGCCTATTTTGTAGGAGTGATTATCTTTTTTTTTTATTACAAGAGTAATTTATATGTAATTACAGATTTTTATTATTAATTTTCGAAGTAAATTTATGCTTCTTATGCTTAATAATAATTACATGTTTGTTTAAACAACCTAGTAGTTGTAGTGTATACTATATCCTCTAACAACTCATCCTCATGGCCCGGTGGCTAGAGCTCTCGCTTCACACACGGAGGACCCGGGTTCGATTCCCGGCGGGGTGGAAACATTTCGACGTTTCCTAACACCTGTTGTCATGTTCACCTAGCAGCAAATAGGTACCTGGGTGTTAGTCGACTGGTGTGGGTCGCACCCTGGGGGACAAGATTAAGGACCCCAATGGAAATAAGAAAGTCCTCGATGACGCACTGACTTTCTTGGGTTATCCTGGGTGGCTAACCCTCCGGGGTTAAAAATCCGAAGAAAATCTTATCTTACGAGACGCGTGCCTGGGCTTGCAGACACCTCGCTGCCAGATATTCCAAGTCCATTTTTTGTTTTCATTTTTTTTTATTTATGATTAAATACATATTTTTATAAGTTAATGTAACTCAGCGTTAGCTAACTTAAAAGGGGAAAAATCTATATACCCGGAATGTTCAGAAAATAATGTTTGAAACAAATACTGGAGCCTATTAAGAGTACACTGAAAACAAAGTCTTTGTTAATACAGAGAATTTCTCTAGTTAATATTTTTTCTAGTTACGAATTTCTCTAGTTAAGATCTTCTCTACTTAAGAGTTTCTCTAGTTAATAATTCTCTAGTTAAGAATTTCTCTACTTAACAATTTATCTAGTTAAGAACTTATCTAGTCAAGAATTTATCTGGTTAAAAACGTTGTTGAGTACCTGGAGTTTACCTGGAGAGGGTTTTGGGGGTCAACGCCCCCGTGGCTCGGTCTGAGACCAAGCCTCGTGGTGGATCAGGGTCTGATCAACCAGGCTGTTACTGCTGGCCGCACTCAAATTGACGTACGAACAACAGCCCGGTTGGTCAGTACTGACTTAAGTGCCTGTCCAGTGCCTTCTTGAAGACAGCTAGGGGTCTATTGGTAATCCTCCTTATGTATGCTGGGAGGCAGTTGAACAGTCTTGGGGGCCCGGACAATTATGGTGTTGTCTCTCAGTGTACTCGTGGCGCCCCTGCTTTTCATTGGGGGAATGTTGCATCTCCTGTCGAGTCTTTTGCTTTCATAGAGAGTGATTTTCGTGTGCAAGTTTAGTACTACTCCCTCTAGGATTTTCCAAGTGTATATTATCATGTATCTCTCTCGCCTGCGCTCCAGGGAATACAGATCAAGGGCCTTCAACCGTTCCCAGTAATTTAGGTGCCTTATCGTACTTGTATGCCGTGGAAGTTCTTTGTACACTCTCCAGGTCAGCAATGTCGCCAGCCTTGAAGGGGGCAGTTAGTGTACAGCAGTATTCCAGCCTAGAGAGAACAAGCGATTTGAAGAGAATCATCATAGGCTTGGCGTCCCTAGTTTTGAAAATTCTCATTATCCATCCTATCATTTTCCTAGCACATGCGGTAGATACATTGTTGTGGGCTTTGAAGGCGAGATCCTCTAACATTATCACTCCCAGGTCCTTCACATTACTTTTTCGCTCTATTGTATGGTTAGAATTTGTCGTATACCCTGATACAGTTTTAATTTCCTCACGTTTTCCATATCTGAGTAGTTGAAAATTCTCTTCATTGAACTTCATATTGTTTTGAGTG
Organism: Cherax destructor; assembly: GCA_009830355.1. Taxonomy (NCBI): domain Eukaryota; kingdom Metazoa; phylum Arthropoda; class Malacostraca; order Decapoda; family Parastacidae; genus Cherax; species Cherax destructor. Next base: position 138,377 of record WNWK01002707.1, read on the forward strand.
GGCCATTTGAAGATTTGGTTTATGTTCGCTTGGAGTCTTTCGGTGTCTTCGATGAAGGTCACTGTCATGGCAATCAGGGTGTCATCCGCAAAAGGAAGACACGGAGCTATGGCTTACATCTCTGTCTATGTCAGAAATGAGGATGAGGAATAGAATGGGAGCGAGTACTGTGCATTGAGGAACAGAGCTTTTCACCGTGGCTGCCTGGGACTTTACTATTTACTATTACTCTTTATGTTCTATTTGTCAGGAAGTTATAGATCCATCTACCAACTTTTCCTGTTATTCCTTTATCACGCATTGTGTGCGCTATTACACCATGGTCACACTTGTCGAAAGCTTTAGCAAAGTCTGTGTATACTACATCTGTATTTTGTTTATCCTATACAGTTAAAAAAAATAACAGGTCTGGTGACTTCACAGCCTTATGGGTTAGAGTATTTCATATATATGTCAGTCATGTGCACTAGATACTTTCATTTCTAACCTAGCTAACATATCCCAAAACTTCTGTCAGTGTATATTTACAGCTTAACCAAGCATGTGAGGCGCCTCATTGGTGGAGGCTGCGAGCAATATCACAGGTTCTGCGTGTCTGCTTGGTCATTCCTCTGGACATCAACGTGTCCAGGGATCCAGCAAAAACAAAAGACTTGTGTTTACTAGAAATGCGACATAACCAACGTTTTTTTGTGAAAGACAATGGGATGAGGGAAGTCGATTTCCTGGATAGACTGTAACTCACTTTGGGTGTCAAAAAACAATGAATGACGAGGCGGACATGGTCACAAAGTGAATGATAACGAGGAGAATTTCGTGTAACTCTGCTGCCAAAATACTGGCTAACGTTACTAAATGTTCTTTGATTATTCTTTTTCCATAAAAAAGTTGCATACCCGACACCATCTAGGAATTTAAAACGATTAGTGTACACTGTTATACTATGTATGAAAGAGAGACTGAAAATGTGCAAGAAAAAGTGAAGGTAAGGTTGTAGTTGACAAGTAAGGTTTTGGGTATGGAATGAGGGAGGAGTAAAACTTGATTAAAAAATAATATACTCACGATGCCATGTTTACGTTGATGATTGATGCTTAGGTAATTCAAGTTCAACCGCCAGTCAAAGTTCTCTTGATATCTCCTTATAGTCACCAATATCGTAATTATTTGTAGCCTTCATTACAGCATCCAATTAAGACAGTCATTACCTGTCAATTGTAGGTTTATCAGACAAATACTTTTGTGGTTTTAAAATTAAGCATATATAGTATAATACCATATTTATAACACAAAAATGATCCAGGTGTGTTTAGGTAGCTGCGTGATCCAAGAAAGCTATCCCCGTGTTCTATAAGCTCAACACCCTCTACCTCAAGACAAGCATAAGCAATAATGCAAGACAGTGATAATATTTCATTGTAGCAATATGTAAAAATATATATGCGTATGTACTCTGTGTGCCTGTGCATGCATGTACGCATGTACACTTTTGCATATGCATGCATGTGCATATGTATGCGTGTATAAATATGAGGTGGACAATGATTGAAGTTGTTGACATCGATGACATTCTATATAGAAAGCCCCTGGTTATACCTGGAGAGGGTTCCGGGGGTCAACGCCCCCGTGGCCCGGTCTGGGACCAGGCCTCATGGTGGATCAGGGCCTGATCAACCAGGCTGTTACTGTTGGCCACACACAATCCGACGTACGAACCGCAGCCCGGCTGGTCAGGTACTGACTTTAGGTGCCTGTCCAGAGCCTTCTTGAAGACAGCCAGGGGTCTATTGGTAATCCCCCTTATGTATGATGGGAGGCAGTTGAACAGTCTTGGGCCCCTGACACTTACTGTGTTGTCTCTTATCGTGCAAGTGGCACCCCTGCTTTTCATTTGGGGGATGTTGCATCGTCTGCCGAGTCTTTTGCTTTCATAGGGAGTGATTTTCGTGTGCAAGTTTGGTACTAATCCCTCTAGGATTTTCCAGGTGTATATAATCATGTATCTCTCCCGCCTGCGTCTTAGGGAGTACAGGTTTAGGAACTTCAAGGGTTCCCAGTAATTGAGGTGTTTTATCGCAGTTATGCGTGCCGTGAAGGTTCTCTGTACATTTTCTAGGTCGGCAATTTCACCTTCCTTGAAAGTTGTAGTTAGTGTGCAGAAATATTCCAGCCTAGATAGAACAAGCGACCTGAAGAGTGTCATCATGGGCTTGGCATCCCTAGTTTTGAAGGTTCTCATTATCCATCCTGTCATTTTTCTAGCAGATGTGATTGATACAATGGTATGGTCTTTGAAGATGAGATCTTCCGACATTATCACTCCCAGGTCTTTTACATTAGTTTTTCGCTCTATTGTTTACCTGGAGTTACCTGGAGAGAATTCCAGGGGTCAACGCCCCCGCGGCCCGGTCTGTGACCAGGCCTCATGTTGGACCAGAGCCTGATCAACCAGGCTGTTACTGCTGGCCGCACGCAGTCCAACGTACGAACCACAGCCTGGCTGGTCAGGTACCGACTTTAGGTGCCTGTCCAGTGCCTGCTTGAGGACAGCCAGGGGTTTGTTGGTAATCCCCCTGATGTATGCTGGGAGGCAGTTGAACAATCTTGGGCCCCTGACACTTATTGTGTGGTTGGAATTTGTTTTATACACCGATGTTGTTTAAAATTCCTCACGTTTTCCATATCGGAGTAATTGAAATTTCTCATCATTGAATTTCATATTGTTTTCTGCGGCCCATTTAAAGATTTGGTTTATGTCCGCCTGGAGTCTTGCAGTGTCTTCAATGGAGGACACTGTCATGCAAATTCGGGTGTCATCTGCAAAAAGAGACACGGCGCTGTGGCTAATATCCCTGTCTATGTCAGATATGAGGATGAGGAACAAAATGGGAGCGAGTACTGTGCCTTGTGGAACAGAGCTTTTCACCGTAGCCTGAAATGCTCTGCAGGTTTATCAGACAAATGCTCTGCATTTCAGGCTAATTAGGTTAATTTTGTCCCCAGGATGCGACCCACACCAATCGGCTAACACACAGATACCTATTTACCGCTAGGTGAACAGGGACACCCGTACCGGGGATCGAACTAATGACCTCAATGTGTGAACTACGGGACACCACGTAACTTCCAAAACCCTCAGTGACGTAGCTTCAAATATTAAAAAAAGGTGTCTAAAAATTCGACCATGGCTCGGGCGCAGATTTGATTATTTTATGTGTACAATAGTGTGAACTTTTCATTCCCGTTAACACGTTATAATTTATAATTTTCAGTTTACCTCCTCCGGACGGCTTCAATATTTAATGGCTGGTGCATCTTATAGGTAGGATAGTACCCATTAATGGCTGGTGCATCTTATGGGTAGGATAGTACCCATTAATGGCTGGTGTATCTTATGGGTAGGATAGTACCCATTAATGGCTGGTGCATCTTATAGGTAGGATAGTACCCATTAATGGCTGGTGCATCTTATGGGTAGGATAGTACCCATTAATGGCTGGTGTATCTTATGGGTAGGATAGTACCCATTAATGGCTGGTGCATCTTATGGGTAGGATAGTACCCATTAATGGCTGGTGCATCTTATGGGTAGGATAGTACCCATTAATGGCTGGTGTATCTTATGGGTAGGATAGTACCCATTAATGGCTGGTGCATCTTATGGGTAGGATAGTACCCATTAATGGCTGGTGCATCTTATGGCTAGGATAGTACCCATTATTGGCTGGTGCATCTTATGGGTAGGATAGTACCCATTAATGGCTGGTGCATCTTATGGCTAGGGTAGTACCCATTAATGGCTGGTGCATCTTATGGCTAGGGTAGTACCCATTAATGGCTGGTGCATCTTATGGCTAGGATAGTACCCATTAATGGCTGGTGCATCTTATGGCTAGGGTAGTACCCATTAATGGCTGGTGCATCTTATGGCTAGGATAGTACCCATTAATGGCTGGTGCATCTTATGGCTAGGATAGTACCCATTAATGGCTGGTGCATCTTATGGCTAGGGTAGCACCCATTAATGGCTGGTGCATCTTATGGCTAGGATAGTACCCATTAATGGCTGGTGCATCTTATGGCTAGGATAGTACCCATTAATGGCTGGTGCATCTTATGGCTAGGGTAGTACCCATTAAAGGCTGGTGCATCTTATGGCAGGGATAGTACCCATTAATGGCTGGTGCATCTTATGGCTAGGATAGTACCCATTAATGGCTGGTGCATCTTATGGCTAGGTAGCACCCATTAATGGCTGGTGCATCTTATGGCTAGGATAGTACCCATTAATGGCTGGTGCATCTTATGGCTAGGATAGTACCCATTAATGGCTGGTGCATCTTATGGCTAGGATAGTACCCATTAATGGCTGGTGCATCTTATGGCTAGGATAGTACCCATTAATGGCTGGTGCATCTTATGGCTAGGGTAGTACCCATTAAAGGCTGGTGCATCTTATGGCAGGGATAGTACCCATTAATGGCTGGTGCATCTTATGGCTAGGATAGTACCCATTAATGGCTGGTGCATCTTATGGCTAGGGTAGCACCCATTAATGGCTGGTGCATCTTATGGCTAGGATAGTACCCATTAATGGCTGGTGCATCTTATGGCTAGGATAGTACCCATTAATGGCTGGTGCATCTTATGGCTAGGATAGTACCCATTAATGGCTGGTGCATCTTATGGCTAGGACAGTACCCATTAATGGCTGGTGTATCTTATGGCTATTATAGTACCCATTAATGGCTGGTGCATCTTATGGCTATTATAGTACCCATTAATAGTTGATGCATCTTATGGCTAGGATAGTAACCATTAACCTCTATGTTAGAGGTTATCAAAGTCCCAGGACTGAAACGTTTTCTAATAAATATGTCCTAGCTCAGGTGTCTTTCTAAACCAATTTGTCAGTATCTATTACTAAGGTTTATACTATGTAAATCAGAAACATTGAGGCAGATCCCGCTCTTTTATTGAACCACTGACATTTTCCAGGTCCACGAGGATATTATTACATAAGAACATAAGAACATAAGAAAGAAGGAACACTGCAGCAGGCCTACTGGCCCATGCGAGGCAGGTCCAAGTCTCCCACCGGCTTAAGCCAATGCCCCGACCCAGCCAGATCAGGTTACATTCACTTAAGGAAGGAGCACGGCATCTGACCTAGTAGCACAAACTAGTCACTCACACCCACCCGCACCCACTCATATATTTATCTAGCCTATTTTTAAAACTACACAACGTTTTAGCCTCTATAACTGTACTCGGGAGTTTGTTCCACTCATCGACAACTCTATTACCAAACCAATGCTTTCCTATATCCTTCCTGAATCTGAATTTATCCAACTTAAAGCCATTGCTGCGAGTCCTGTCAATACTAGATATTTTTAGCACGCTATTTACATCACCTTTATTTATTCCTGTTTTCCATTTATACACCTCAATCATATCTCCCCTAATTCTACGTCTTTCTAGAGAGTGCAGATTCAGGGTCCTCAGTCTATCCTCATAGGGAAGATTTCTGATACATGGAATCAACTTAGTCATCCTCCTTTGTACGTTTTTCAGAGCATTTATATCCATTCTGTAATACGGTGACCAAAACTGTGCAGCATAATCTAGATGAGGCCTAACCAAGGATATATAGAGTTGAAGAACAACCTGAGGACTCCTATTATTTATGCTTCTTGATATGAAGCCAAGGATTCTGTTTGCTTTATTGCGAACACTTATGCACTGTTGTCTTGGTTTTAGATTACTGCTAACCAGAACTCCTAAATCCTTTTCGCAATCAGTAGTATTAAGATCTACATTATTTAGTTTATATGTGGCATGGTTATTGTCCTGTCCAATATTTAGAACTTTGCATTTATCTATATTAAACTGCATCTGCAACTTCTCCGACCACTGCATCAGTCTATTCAAATCTTCCTGGAGTTTTATTACTCTTCTAATTGTTTTGTATGGCAAAAAAAAATATCAGAAAAATATATCTTACACTAAATATTATATAGTTGCAATATTTTATAAATATACACTAGAAGTTCATGCTGTGTCTGCCATCTCTCTGGTTATTTTTCTCCTGTTATTCAGTATTTTTAATCTTTTAATTTCTTGTATATTTTTTAACATTTAATTTGCACTTACAAAAAATGCAAAAAAAAAAAAAAATGCTTTGTTTTCAACGTCTTTTAAAAATACCAAAAGTTAGGCGATAGTTTTTTTTTGTGAAAAGTTTTTAAAACGGAATATTATTGAGATATAGTTCAATATTTATCAAATTTCCAAATTCTAAAAAGTCCACAAGGCGTCCTTTTTTTATTCGTTGTCAATGTATTTTTGTGAATTTAAAAAACTGGGGCAGTAGGAATAAAAAAAAAAAACTTGTATATCAATAGTATATAATAATTTAAATAAAAATTTCGTTTGCTCTAAATAACAGGAATCATATTCTTCATATAAAAGATGAATTACTGAGGAAATGTGTAGGTTCCTCACTTTCCGACGCTTACATTGGACTCCATACTGCTCTAGCATCAACAGTCTTATTGATGAGACCATCAACACTGTCACTGGGCCACGGAGGGGGGCAAGCGATAACGCACAAAACTAGGATTGTTTCTTCTCCGACAAGTAGACTAATTAAAGCTAAATAGTCCCCAGGGACTCAAACTAGACTAATTAAAGCTAAATAAGCCCCAGGGACTCAAACTAGGCTGATTAAAGCTAAATAAGCCCCAGGGACTCAAACTAGGCTGATTAAAGCTAAATAAGCCCCAGGGACTCAAACTAGACTAATTAAAGCTAAATAAGCCCCAGAGACTCAAACTAGGCTAATTAAAACTAAATAAGCCCCAGGGACTCAAACTAGACTAATTAAAGCTAAATAAGCCCCAGAGATTCAAACTAGGCTGATTAAAGCTAAATAAGTCCCAAGGACTCAAACTAGGCTAATTAAAACTAAATAAGCCCCAGAGACTCAAACTAGGCTGATTAAAGCTAAATAAGCCCCAGGGACTCAAACTAGACTAATTAAAGCTAAATAAGCCCCAGAGACTCAAACTAGACTAATTAAAGCTAAATAAGCCCCAGAGACTCAAACTAGGCTAATTAAAACTAAATAAGCCCCAGGGACTCAAACTAGACTAATTAAAGCTAAATAAGCCCCAGAGACTCAAACTAGGCTGATTAAAGCTAAATAAGTCCCAAGGACTCAAACTAGGCTAATTAAAACTAAATAAGCCCCAGAGACTCAAACTAGGCTGATTAAAGCTAAATAAGCCCCAGGGACTCAAACTAGACTAATTAAAGCTAAATAAGCTCCAGAGACTCAAACTAGACTAATTAAAGCTAAATAAGCCCCAGAGACTCAAACTAGGCTAATTAAAACTAAATAAACCCCAGGGACTCAAACTAGACTAATTAAAGCTAAATAAGCCCCAGAGACTCAAACTAAGCTGATTAAAGCTAAATAAGTCCCAAGGACTCAAACTAGACTAATTAAAGCTAAATAAGCCCCAGAGACTCAAACTAGGCTGATTAAAGCTAAATAAGCCCCAGGGACTCAAACTAGACTAATTAAAGCTAAATAAGCCCCAGAGACTCAAACTAGGCTGATTAAAGCTAAATAAGCCCCAGGGACTCAAACTAGACTAATTAAAGCTAAATAAGCCCCAGAGACTCAAACTAGGCTAATTAAAACTAAATAAGCCCCAAGGAGTCAATAAACTGTGTTCAAGGATCTTTAAAGAATGCAAATTGGAACTTTCTGAACCATTCACAAGTCTGTTTTATTCGGCATATCTCTTGCAAATGAGTATCATGCCAGATGTGGGAAGATGACTAATATAATTCCTATCTACAAGAAGAGAGAGAGGTTCCTACCACTGAAATGCCATCCTTTCAGCCTGACTTCAACAATGGGTAAATAATTAAAATAAGTAAAAACAGATAGTTATAAATCACCTTAATGAATATGACTTGATCAACGAGTCGTAACATAGATATATAAGGAGGAATACTTCCTTAACAAATTTACAATTTTTTTTCACTAAGGCTATAATTTTAAGCAACGGATGAGGATAAAGGAGAAAAATTTTGTTTTTTTGTTCTTCTGTTATATATCTGCCATTCGTGGCAAAATGTTTCCTTTAATGTTATTATAATCAAAACTAAGCGCTAAATCCACAAGGTTATAAAGCGCTGAAGGGCAGAATTTAATGAAGATGAATTTGCAAAGATGAGAGACCAGCCAGGGTTACGAGGATGCTAGAGGCAGACATTATGGGTAGTTTAGAAGAGTACAAGAGTGTCATTTTCTACAAGCATTCCAAAAGAAGGGTGACAGCCTATAAGTATAGACTGCGCAGGTACAAATTTAAAATTTTGCTAACTTTGTCAAAACCTTGGCATCAGTGGATTCAGAGCAACTAATGAAGAGTTGATGGTCTTTACTGAAACAAAGTTTGGCATCCACTTTGAACAGTGTACGGCTGGAAAACATTAGGGACGTGTTTCCATAAGACACCTGCTGTCCCTGTTCACCCATCAGTTTAAAATGGGTACCTGGGTGTTAGTCGACTGGTGTAGGTCGCACCCTGGGACAAAACTGACCTAATTTGCCCGAAATGCTCAGCATAACAAGGGGCTTTCTATATAGTAGTATGTCATTGATGTCAGCTAGGCCTGTATACCTTGTACATGTACTTGTAATAAATATATTAATATATTATTATTATTATTATAATAAATGTATGAAAGAGGGGAAGGTACCTAGGGATTGGCAGAGAGCATGTATAGTTCCTTTATATAAAGGGAAGGGGGATAAAAGAGATTGTAAGAATTATAGGGGAATACGTTTACTGAGTATACCAGGTAAAGTGTACGGTAGGGTTATTGTTGAAAGAATTAGAGGTAAGACAGAGGATTGCAGATGAGCAAGGAGGCTTTAGAGTGGGTAGGGGATGTGTAGATCAAGTGTTTACATTGAAGCATATATGTGAACAGTATTTAGATAAAGGTAGGGAAGTTTTCATTGCATTTATGGATTTAGAAAATGCATATGATAGAGTGGATAGAGGAGCAATGTGGCAAATGTTGCAAGTGTATGGAATAGGTAGTAAGTTACTGAATGCTGTGAAGAGTTTTTATGAGGATAGTGAGGCTCAGGTTAGGGTGTGTAGGAGAGAGGGAGATTACTTCCCGGTAAAAGTAGGTCTTAGACAGGGCTGTGTAATGTTACCATGATTGTTTAATATATTTATAGATGGGGTTGTAAAAGAAGTAAATGCTAGGGTGTTGGGGAGAAGAGTGGGATTAAATTATGGGGAATTAAATGCAAAATGGGAGTTGACACAGTTACTTTTTGCTGATGATACTTTGTTGATGGGAGATTCTAAAGAAAAGTTGCAAATGTTAGTGGACGAGTTTGGGAGGGTGTGTAAAGGTAGAAAGTTGAAAGTGAACATAGATAAGAGTAAGGTGATGAGGGTATCAAACGATTTAAATAAAGAAAAATTGGATATCACATTGGAGAGAGGGATTATGGAAGAAGTGAATGTTTTCAGATATTTGGGAGTTGACTTGTCAGCAGATGGGTTTATGAAGGATGAGGTTAACCATAGAATTGATGAAGGAAAAAAGGTGAGTGGTGCGTTAAGGTATCTGTGGAGACAAAAAAAAAAAAAGGTTATCCATGGAGGCAAATAAGGGAATGTACGAAAGTATAGTGGTACCAACACTCTCATATGGGTGTGAAGCGTGGGTTGCAAATGCTGCAGCGAGGAAGCGGCTGGAGGCAGTGGAGATGTCCTGTCTAAGGGAAATGTGTGGTGTAAATATTATGCAGAAAATTCGGAGTGTGGAAATTAGGAGAAGGTGTGGAGTTACTAAAAGTATTAGTCAGAGGGCTGAAGAGGGGTTGTTGAGGTATTTTGGTCATTTAGAGAGAATGAATCAAAGTAGAATGACTTGGAGAGCGTATAAATCTGTAGGAGAAGGAAGGCGGGGTAGGGGTCGTCCTAGAAAAGGTTGGAGGGAGGGGGTAAAGGAGGTTTTGTGGGCGAGGGGCTTGGACTTCCAGCAAGCATGTGTGAGCGTGTTAGATAGGAGTGAATGGAGACGAATGGTTTTTGGGACCTGACGAGCTGTTGGAGTGTGAGCAGGGTAACATTTTGTGAAGGGATTCAGGGAAACCAGTTAATTGATTTAGTTGGACTTAAGTCCTGGAAATGGGAAGTACAATGCCTCCACTTTAAAGGAGGGGTCTGAGATAGTGACAGCTGGGAGGGACTATTCTCAGCTGTCGTATCTGAGCGCCTCTGCAAAGACAGTGATTAAGTATGAGTGAGGTGAAAGTGTTGAATGATGAAAGTATTTTCTTTTTGGGGATTTTCTTTCTTTTTGGGTCACCCTGCCTCGGTGGGAGACGGCCGACTTGTTGAAAAAAAATATATATATATGTATATATATGCCGAATAGGTAAAATTGGTCAATTAGCAACAACTCATTTAAAATTAAGTCCTTTCTGAAAATTTCTTTAATTTATGTTAATGTAAAAATTAATTTTGTACCAAAAAAAATAGAAAACTTACCTAACCTAATTATGACAAGCGCAATTTAATTTAGCCTAATCCAACTAAATGTATTTTAGATAAGTTTACAATAATTTAATAATACTATACAAACACAATGAAATATATTTTTTTCGTTAGGTTCAGAATTATTTTTGCGAAATTATTGCATACACAAATTTTCGCTTGCCTTATACGACAAGAAGAGCCTTGCTATTTAAGTCAAAATCGTAAGTTTTACCTGTATGGCACGACATATATATATAAGGTGCAGTTTGGAAATCTCAGACAGACATTTCAAGGCTTCGAGACGTAACCGACTAGGTTACTGCTTCCTTAACTCATAATTTCTTTTTCAAATATTCCCTTCCCCATTCCAGTTTAATTTTTCATTTATACTAAAAAGTCATTATCTTAGTTCATAAAATGAGCAGCTCTTCACTGCTTTTACTGCCAAGACATTACAACTTAAAAAATATCTACACTTCGACAAAACTTCCTTAAACATTTGGATATTTCCTTGAATACATTATAAAGCAAAGGTTGACTAATTACACGAACAAAACTCCATCTTGCTTTATTTAAATTTCATATTGTTAAGTAACATCATGCTGTATGTAATTTATTACTCATAGTCATTTATAAAAGGAGAAATGAATTGTCCTATGTCATAACAATTATTCAGATACATAAATGATTTGTTATTTTAATTATATGAATTGTGTTGAAATCAAGATTATTCAGTTATTTTAAACACCTTTAACTTCAACTTTAAAGCAAATAAAATCATAGAAAAAAATCCTCTACAATATGTAATATTTAAAATATGAAACTAGATTTGATTATAAAATATAAATATGATTGTAATTTTAAATGCATGTAACTAATACATCAGATATATAAAATAATTTATACTAGCTAATATAGACTCAACAGAAATTGAGACAAATCAGGGCCGATGGAGACGTTAGAAATTCTTCGAACTAGTAAATAGGTTAGGTTAGGTAAAGTCCATCAGGAAACATTACAAGTGGCTCCTGAGGCTGGTTTGTTATGTAATGACCTGCCTCTGGTGCTTTTGGTCAACTTACCGAGGCCTTCACTGGCTTACTAGTCGACCCCTTTAAACCTGGTATTGCAATGTGTAATAAACAGTATGTGGTTATAAGTGAAGACGTGTCTCCACTCACTCATTGTTATAACAAGAGGCGATCATTGGTAGACTACTTGTGGATTTCTGCTTGCAATATTCATCCGTGTTTAACTTACTGCCGATATAAAATATGCAAGGGAAATTTTATTACTAATCGTTCCCATTGACAAACTATAAAAAAAATTATAACAGTAGCTACATTATAGTGTAATATTAGCATTAATTAAATTTAAAAAAATGTCTTCTCACCTCTCTCTTTTCTTCACGCTCTCTCTCTCATTGAGTGACACATTCACTTATTTCTCTTGTGAAATCATAATGAAAGTCTACAATATTCTAACCATATAAATAACAGTATAAAAAGAACTTTTACGTAATGAGACAAATTTAGTTTATCTAATACGTGGCACTAACAAATATATTTACCACAAGCAGACTGCAGTTACTGGCATGGAGAAACCTCGTATTACACACAGTAACATCACTCTCCTTTTAATATAATTGTTAAATAATGATTCTTAAGCGAAAATAATAATAAAAATAGTTTTCGAAAAGAAGAATTGCCTAGAATGAAGAGAAATGTTCAAGTATTATCAAAACACACCAAAAACGTGTGTTGTTTGTGTATGTGGGTGTGTATCCCGTGCCGAATAGGTAAAACTTGTTTTTGGCTTAAATAGCAACGCTCTTCTTGCTGAATAAGGCAAGCGAAAATTTGTGTATGCAATAATTTCACAAAAATCATTCTGAACCTAACAAAAAAGAATATATTTCACTGTGTCTGTTTATTATTAAATTATTGTAAACTTATCTAAAATATATTTAGCTGGATTAGGCTAAATTATATTGAGCTTGTTATAATATAGTTAGGTAAGTTTCCTAAGGTTCTTTTGGTACAAAATCATTAATTTTATATATATATATATATATATATATATATATATATATATATATATATCTTTAAATGTATAAGAGGAAATTTTATAAAGGACTTAATTTTAAATGAGTTCTTGCTAACTGACCAGTTTTACCTATTCGGCACGACTTATATATATATATATATATATATATATATATATATATATATATATATATATATATATATATATATATAAAATTTTTTTAAGTATATATTTTATATATATATAAAATATATATATATATATATATATATCGCATATATATATATATTATATATACACACGTATATATAATATATATATATACGTGTATATATATATATATATATATTATATATATATATATATATATATATATATATATATATATATATATATATATATATATATATATATAATATATATATATATATATATATATATATATATATATATATATATATATATATATATATATATATATATATATATATATATGTCGTGTCGAATAGGTAAAACTGGTCAATTAGCAAGAACTCATTTAAAATTAAGTCCTTTCTAAAAAATTCTCTTATACGTTTAAAGATATATTTTTTTCATTTATGTTAATGTAAAAATTTATAATTTTCTACCAAGAGAAACTTTGAAAACCTACCTAACCTTATTACAACAAGCGTAATTTAATTTAGCCTAACCCAACTAAATATATTTTAGATACGTTAACATTAATTTAATAATAAACAAACACAATGAAATATATTTTTTTCTTTAGGTTCAGAATGTTTGCGAAATTATTGCATACACAAATTTTCACTTGTCTTATATGGCAAGAAGAGCGTTGCTATTTAAGCCAAAATCGCAAGTTTTATCTAATCGGCACGACATATTATATATATATATATATATATATATATATATATATATATATATATATATATATATATATATATATATATATATATATATATATATATATATAATATATATATATATATATATATATATATATATATATATATATATATATATATATATATAATATATATACATGGATAACATGCGTCACACTACATAGCTTCTTAAACATTGAAATTACATTTTATTCAATAAGATATTCATTAAGACATCCGACTCCTCTTAACTTTTAACTGACTATATATTTTTTTCAATCAATAATATGTCCTTGAAAATATTTAAGTAGGGATTCACCAGATGACTGATTACAGTTTCCACGCACTCCCTGGATGACTGCTACTTCTTCCTTAAGTTTTACAAGAAGCTCAATTCTCTTCTCAAAGTTATGTCGTTTCTGCATCTTCTCAGACTCAATCATTAGATCAATGTATTCCTTTGTTGACAATGGATTGGGCTTGAGGGCAATTTCCTCTAATCGTTCTACATGACTCTGGGCGTCCTTTATCATGCCAATAAGGGTCTGTGCATGTTGATTTATGTCATTTTCTATGGCTTTGATGGCACCTTCTTTGTCAATTTTTCCTTTGGAAGCTTTCTCATAGCGGTCCAAAAGTTCCTGCACTGTGCGAGTCTCCTTTATCCAAGTGTGTTCATATCTGAACCCCATGTTCTTATGAATGTCCCAATAACACTTCTCTGGACAAACTCTACAATAGTTATTTGTCATTGCCGCGCAATTAGCTTTGTTAGCATCATCAGGAATATAACATGGATAATGGCAAGTCATGTTACACTTCAGACAATTAGTCACATTTTCTCTGGCTTTCAAGTCAATTTTAGTGATCTTGGGAACTTCAACTTCTTCCTGATAATTTGCACTGCCTTTAATATCATCATCAAGACGGGCCAACATATCTCTCTCTTGATTCAAGTTTGAAAGCATTCCCAAGCCTAAATGAATCTGATTCTGTAAGCCAATTACCACTAACTGTAAGCGACTTCGTTCCTCAAGCACCTGTTTGGTAAGTGTTAGACTTGCTGGAGAAGTCTTTCCTAACTTTAAAAAGAAATTTGTCATGCTTTTATAACCCATCTCCCAGAACAACTTACAAATGTATGCTGAATCTTCATCATCTGAATCATCACTACTTCCTCCATCTCCACCAGTGTTACGAGCATAGAGTGCACTGTTGTTGAACTTGTAAAATCCAGAGTAGTGTACTCCAGCTTCTTTAAGTGCATCTAACACAGGAGGAGTCTTTGCATCCGCAAATGTAGCCATAATATAAATATTATCCTTAATATCTTTACCAAACATTGAAGAAAGGCCATCATAGACATATCTCTGAGTCTGAGTCAATCTTGCAGCAGAAGCAGGAGTAACAAACCCAACTCCATCAACCTGATCAATCCCATAATCTTGTTTCAGAAACATTTCAAGCTGTTTCATCATATCACGATCACGCTGAATGCCTCTGGTGTCTCCAAAACCTGGAGTGTCAATGAGCACATAATTGTACTCGAAGGGCATTCCTGGTAATTGGTAAAATGCATAAGCTGTGATCAAATCTGTCTGAGACTCTGCCTGGGAACGCTTAGGGGCATTTTTATCATCAATAAGAACTAGTCTAAAGTCGTCAGTGAAGTCAATCCGATATATATAGTTTACCATGGCATTGATGAGAGTTGTCTTTCCAGTACCTGTGGCACCCACTAAGAGAATCACCTTTGTTGGCCTATTTGTTTTCTGGCCAAGGGACATCTTCTGTACCTTATCTTTATCATTTTTGTGTTCCACATTCATCTCCAGTTTTCGTATTTCAAGACCCTCTTCAATTTTATGTCGTCTGCTGAAAATGTCTTTTGCTCTGGTCTTCAGCAGAGTCTTTTCAGAATCAGCTGAGACAGTCAAATTTGTTGGTGCCATTGTCTTCTCAGGTGAACCTTGGAATTCTGCGAAAATGAAGAAATAGGAGCCATCAGTTGTGTTGACGTATTCTTCATCACTTGTAAAATGCAATGTTCATCAAAAAACTTCAAATATTATTGCTCGCTTTATGTAGTACATGTATTCCAAGATACATGGCAGCTGTATTTAACTCAATCAGGGCTTCAACATATATTTCTGCATATTAAGAATGCGTAATACTTTCTTGCGAATTTCATGGATAGCGTATATGGTGAATGTATACTGTACATGTAACATTACTAACACAAACGGGATATCTCATAATTGTGAATTCGCATAAAGTAAACCTGAAGCAAGAGGAAACTTTTAGACTAAATGAAATGAAATTAACGGCAGTCCTTACTTTCGTATATATGACAAACTTAAGGGTTAAAATTACACTGATCAATCTGTTGAGAAAGTAATTAGTGTCACTGTTGCACAGCAAAACTCAGTAACCTGATGCTAACAGAATCGAGTTATTTCTTCAAAAATGGGCAATACAGATAAGATAATACATTCTAATCATGTTTTATAATTGCCAATTCTAAGATATTTCTTTCCAGCCAAGATGAACCGAGAACTAAAATTCTGGCTTCCCGTTATTTTGCTGGGTTATTGCAAGCCCACTTGTGGTTAAATATTACATTAGATTTTTGTGCTGTTTCGATCGAGTATCGGGTGTTGTGCTAACCTAACATCAAGGGGTTTAAAAGATTGTCCAATATAAGTTACAGCCGCTGCACCCAACCTACACAGGTTCTGGGGGGATTCTTGATCGACATGCTTTTAACCGTCCTTGAACTCTTGAAGACTACTTGCATGTTATTTTTTTTTAACGGGGCACTGCAGAACAGATAAATTCTCATTGAATGGGAGAACTAACGCATTTTTAACCTGACAGGTTATCCTAGGTTCCTTTCTATAACAAGTCTCCCTAGCTGCTATCAAAGCGTTTTCTATAAACTCCTTAAGATATAGTAATTTCGCTACAATGTCAAAGATTTTCGTAATTTCCTCATCAAGAAACTCTGGGCTGCAAACTCGGAAAGCTCTCAAAAACATAGTGAGACACCCCCTTTTACTCGTTTCAGGGTCTGAACAGTAATGGATGTACGAACAAACATTAGCGGCCTTCCTATATACTGTGAACTTGAAATTTGTATCTACCTGGAGTCTACCTGGAGAGAATTCCAGGGGTCAACGCCCCCGCGGCCCGGTCCATGACCAGGCCTCCTGTTGGACCAGAGCCTGATCAACCAGGCTGTTACTGCTGGCCGCACGCAGTCCAACGTACGAACCACAGCCTGGCTGGTCAGGTACCGACTTTAGGTGCCTGTCCAGTGCCTGCTTGAAGACAGCCAGGGGTTTGTTGGTAATCCCCCTGATGTATGTTGGGAGGCAGTTGAACAATCTTGGGCCCCTGACACTTATTGTGTTGTCCCTCAACGTGCTAGTGGCACCCCTGCTCTTCATTGGGGGGATGTTACATCGCCTGCCGAGTCTTTTGCTTTCGTAGGGAGTGATTTTTGTGTGCAAGTTTGGTACTAAGCCCTCGAGAATTTTCCATGTGTATATAATAATGTATCTCTCCCGCCTGCGTTCTAGAGAGTACAGGTTTAGGAACTTCAAGCGCTCCCAGTAGTTGAGGTGGTTTATCGCACTTATGCGTGCGGTGAAGGTTCTCTGCACATTTTCAAGGTCAGCAATTTCACCCGCCTTGAAAGGTGCTGTTAGTGTGCAGCACTATTCCAACCTGCTGAATCAAAATAGCTAGGAAGAGGAGTTTGTAGTCCACTTCTTTCTCCATTGTGAATTTAATAGACGGGACGAGTGAGATAAGTCTCGGCAAAAACGTATCCAAATCCATAGAGATCGACCAGAAGCACAAGACGCTGTCTACATTCATGAACCACCTTGGCTTCTTGAAGCCAGCTAGGGTGTGAGGGGTGGAGGGAGGGTGGGAGCCTGCTGTAACTCAACACTCACCTAGGTGAGTCAACATGCTTAGTCTTCAGTTAGGCTTCATGGTTAGGCATCAGTCATCATGGTTTATCATCATGATGAGTCAACAGTCATCATAGTTAGTCATTATGGTTAGTCATTATGGTGAGTCATCATGGTTAGTCATTATGGTGAGTCATCATGGTTAGTCATTATGGTGAGTCATCATGGATAGTCATTATGGTAAGTCATTATGGTGAGTCATTATGGCGAGTCATTATGGTGAGTCATCATGGTTAGTCATTATGGTAAGTCATTATGGTTAATCATTATGGTGAGTCATCATGGTTAGTCATTATGGTTAGTCATCATGGTGAGTCATCATGGTGAGTCATTATGGTGAGTCATTATGGTTAGTCATTATGGTGAGTCATCGTGGTTAGTCATTATGGTGAGTCATCATGGTGAGTCAACATTCTAAGACTCACCACAAATTTTGTTGGGATATATTTTTAATTTATATAAATTTAAACACACTTTCGTTTTATGTTTGTTATTATGCATAATTTTATGACCGATAAATGAGAGTAAAGAAAAAAATAAATAAATCAGTTATATTTTTTTTATCACAAGTAAAACGCGATTTAAAATGGAAAACGTCAAAACAAATAAAAGTTCTTTTAGTTTTTGTTATCTAATTTACATAGAGTTTCACTCCTTTCCTCCCCACCATTCCTTTAATACTGTACTAGTACCAAGGATATTCACTCCTTTCCTCCACACGGCGTTCCCCTGGGCGAGACGCGGGGTCTCAATAGGCAATCTTTAAATTCATTTATTTCTTTTACAGATATGTTTAATAAATATATATATAGACATCAAAATTAATTTACTATCTTCTGATATAAATATTTAACATTCTAAATATCATGGTAAGTGAATTTATTTGCATTAGCGTAATATTTTTTTAATCAAATAGGCAACTGAAAATGTTTGTTGTAATTTTCCCAAATTTACAGTGCATAAATTTGTATAGTGTGAATAAGTGTGATAATGCTGATTTGACTCTTCCATAAAATTTGTGTTGTGGGGAAGGTGTTGTGGGAACGGCCGGGGGCGGAGAGGAAGTCAGCCATATTGGAAATGTGGTGGGAGGTGTTCCCAGTAACCTCAGAGGTACAACAAAAAATTGTAAAGCAATCTTTACCGTAGTTGTATCCTGCCCAAATTGCTTGTATGAACGTAATAGTGAAGTTCATACAGGCAATTTCTCACAGTAACCTAAGGTTTGGTTGATAAAAATAATGCTCTTACCACAAAAATAAGAGTTAACCAACAGTATTCTTATCAGCCACCTGTTTTTATGTTGAACTGAGATAACGCCTTCACTAGTCCCAGGCTTCCTAGTTCCAAGGACAATTTACGTGTATAAATATGAAGATATTTTTTGGTGTTTGTAGGCTTTTATCCTTGCTAAAGAGAATCTAGTTTGATGGAAGACAAAAATCACCCAGTATGATAACTGTCTGGTAAACATTCTTCTTGCCTTATTGATGGTACAGAATACTGACAAATTGATGAATAAGACACATGCAGCACTTGGGTATCTTTACTGACAAAACATTTCACTTGTGTAACAAGCCGTATTCAACCGAAGAAGCTTGTTGCACTGATGAAACGTATCTGCAACAATGACGTCCAAGTGTTATACATTGTATGTTTCATACTTATTGCTATGCTTGTAGAGCTTCCTATATATCATGGTAGCCCCACAAAATGGAATATTTAATTGAGATATACAATAAACATCACCAATAACCGTGGAAATAGCGGCAGCTGTTACTTGAAAGACACTAGGTTCACCTAGCAGTAGAATAGGTACCTGGGTGTTAGTCGACTGGTGTGGATCGCATCCTGGGGGACAAAATTGACCTAATTTGCCCGAAATGCTCTGCAAACCAGGGGCTTTCTATATAGTAGTATGTCATTAATGTCAGCTAGGCCTGTATACCTTGTACATGTAGAAATGAAGATTATTATGATTATTTATAAAAACTACAAGAAATACCGTTTATGGTTCTTTGTGCCATTCAGTATGAATAATAAAATATGTGGATCCTGACCTCTGGAACACCCTCTACACTGGGAAACTTTCAAATTATAACCTCTAGTGATAAAAAAAAGGGGAATAACTAATAGCCAATTAACAAACTCGAGAATTCTTTAACGGGTCAATTATTAGTTTTAATATCACTTACTTAGTAATTTGATGGTTAAACTTCCATCCTGGTAAGAAGATGGTAAAAAATAAAACAAGCGGCAATACCAGATAGTCTAGCAACAGCCACACTCCAAGGCTGTCTGCTGGTAACTGAGGAAATGCTTAGGGTGGTCCCAGTTATATACCCTCGAGCACTCACTGGTAGATAAATAACAAAGAGATACTAGATGGACTTTGGTAGCCGCACGACCCGACAGTGACATCACAACAATAATTATATCTCAACGCACGCAAAAATAATGCAGGGCGGTGATAAAATTCTAACGAAGTATATATATGTTGCATATACTTTTTTTTTCCATCAAACCGGCCATATCCCATCGAGGCAGGGTGACCTAAAAAGAAAAACGAAAGTTTCTCTTTTTAAATTTAGTAATGTATACAGGAGAAGGGGTTACTAGCAATTTGCTCCCGGCATTTTTGTCGCCTCTTACGCATGGCTTACGGAACTTCAAGCAGACATCAACCAAATCTTTAAATGGGCTGCAGAAAACAATATGAAGTTCAATGATGAGAAATTTCAATTACTACGATATGGAAAACGTGAGGAAATTAAAATCTCATCGGAGTATAAAACAAATTCCAACCACACAATAGAGCGAAAAACTAATGTCAAAGACCTGGGAGTGATAATGTCAGAGGATCTCACCTTCAAGGACCATAACAATGTAGCAATCGCATCTGCTAGAAAAATGACAGGATGGATAATGAGAACCTTCAAAACCAGGGATGCCAAGCCCATGATGACACTTTTCAGGTCGCTTGTTCTATCTAGGCTGGAATATTGCTGCACACTAACCACCTTTCAAGGCAGGTGAAATTGCTGACCTAGAAAATGTGCAGAGAACCTTCACGGCACACATAACTGCGATAAACCACCTCAATTACTGGGAACGCTTGAAGTTCCTAAACCTGTACTCCCTAGAACGCAGGCGGGAGAGATACATTATTATATACACTTGGAAAATTCTAGAGGGACTAGTACCAAACTTGCACACGAGAGTCACTCCCTACGAAAGCAAAAGACTCGGCAGACGATGTAACATCCTCCCAATGAAAAGCAGGGGTGCCACTAGCACGTTGAGAGACAACACAATAAGTGTCAGTGGCCCAAGACTGTTCAACTGCCTCTCAGCATACATAAGGGGAATTACCAATAAACCCCTAGCTGTCTTCAAGCAGGCACTGGACAGGCACCTAAAGTCGGTACCTGACCAGCCAGGCTGTGGTTCGTACTTTGGACTGCGTGCGGCCAGCAGTAACAGCCTGGTTGATCAGACCCTGATTCCAACATGAGGCCTGGTCACAAACCGGGCCGCAGGGGCGTTGACCCCTGGAACTCTCTCCAGGTACTCCAGTATATATATATATAATATATATATATATATATATATATATATATATATATATATATATATATATATATATATATATATATATATATCAATTGCGCTTGTTATAATAAAGTTAGGTAAGTTTTTAAGGTTCTTTTGGTACAAAATTATTAATTTTTACATTAATATAAATGAAAAAATATATAATTTAACGTATAAGAGAAAATTTTAGAAATTTGTTGTTCAAATGCCTGCTAATCAGGTCCTCACATTGATCCTATTACCAGTCATGTTTCTAAGTAGGTTTGCATTATTATTACAATCAAAACCAAGCGCTAAAGCCACAAGGGTCATACAGTGCTGATGTCTGTTACTAATATCCTCCATTCCAACCCCCAGGAAAACGCACTCACTGCCTCTCATTATCTTCGATACAAAAAGTCCTGTCGATAAATTAAATCTGGGAATCCTCCACTAAAACAACATTCTTACCTTTACTAGCGGCCTTCATTGTGACATTCTTGATGGCTGATCCACATCCTTCGAGCAAAACAACGAAGGAATTAGCAGTCTCATCATTGTGGCTGGTCTCCTAGGCGTTATGCTTCGGTCTCTCCTTGTTTCGGGGATGATAGTAAGTTTATTCAGGTATACACAAATACAGTTACATAGATTATCATACATAGCAGCATATGTGTAGAGAACCTAAGACGTGGCATTTCCTTCCTAACCTCCTCCAACTCCACTTCACCTGCTGGTATAGTTACTCATATCTCAGAGAAGGTTAGGTAAGGTTCGTCAGGACACCGGACAAGTGTTTCCTGACGCAGGTCTTAGTCAGATGATGACCCGCCGTTGGAGCTTTTGGTCATCTGACTGAGGCCTTCAGAGAAGCCATTCAGATCACCTCAATAGCCCAAGCACTGAAAGTAATTTAATTTCAACAGGTTTTCACTACGCACACGTCAAATGATTACTGACACAGGTCAGCTGATCCTATACGTAAAATAGAATAAAAGTAGCTATACCTTGGCTGCAACAGTTCACAAAAGTCTTTGGAAGGAAACTTTAGACGACATTTCTGCCCATACTGGATCCTTATTAAGACTTGATAATAGCTCAGGATGGATCGAAAAGTCGTCTAAAGTTTCCTCCGAAAAATGAGTCATTAGTGAAATTTAAAACAGTTGAAAGTTGAACAAAAGTATGGCATAGACTACACGAGCAAGATAGTAGTATCTTTTAGAAGAGAACCTGATGTTGCTTTAGTACCAAGATGTATTAGAATTAATAGTTGAGCTTCCACATTAGAAATTGAGCTATTTGTCGTACTATATTGTGTCCCGTAGCTCGGTTGGTAGCGCACTTAGTTCACACATTGGGGCGTGTTTCCTTAGGACACCTGCTGTCCCTGTTCACCTAGCAGTAAGTAGGTACCTGGGTGTTAGCCGACTGGTGTGGGTCGCATCCGGGGGACAAAATTAAGCTAAGTTACGCGAAATGCTCCGCATAACCAGGGGCTTTCTATAGTGTAATTGATGTCAGCTAGGTCTGTATAAGTTGTATTATGTACGTTAGGAAATAGAGATTATTATTGAAATGGAGATTATTATTATTATCACATTATTATTATTATTATTATTATCTCCGGTACGGCTGGAAAACATTAGGGACGTGTTTCCATAAGACACCTGCTGTCCCTGTCCACCCATCAGTTTAAAATGGGTACCTGGGTGTTAGTCGACTGGTGTGAGTCGCATCCTGGGACAAAACTGACCTAATTTGCCCGAAATGCTCAGCATAACAAGGGGCTTTCTATATAGTAGTATGTCATTGATGTCAGCTAGGCCTGTATACCTTGTACATGTACTTGTAGTAAATAAAGATATTATTATTATTACTATTATTATTATTACTATTATTATTATTATTTCTATTATTATTATTATTATTACTATTATTATTATTACTATTATTATTACTATTATTATTATTATTACTATTATTATTATTATTATTACTATTATTATTATTATTATTATTATTATTATTATTATTGTTGTTGTTCTCAGGCTTATAGAAACTATTGCTACAGTTTAATTGTCTCTGACTTCATTGTTTAATTTTTTGACCTAAATAACATGAGATTTGAATGTAATAAGCTTGTTTCTGAAGCCAGACACAGATATAAGCAAATTATTAGAAAGGAAGATTAGAGTTAAGGTTCATGTGGATTATAGTTAAGCTTTTGTGGATTCGCTCACATATTCCTCAGAGTATGATCAAATTCAGTGACATGACTCAACTAGCATGAAACAAGAGAATATCGAGTATAATTCTAGTTTTTCAAACAGAAGTTTAAAAAACATTTTTAGAAAAGAACTAGCAAAAGGAATTTTAAGAAAATAAAACAGTACCGACAGGAACTAGCAGATCCATTGCTCATCAGAATGAAATGTGTCAAGTAAAACATGTCTATGGAGTAAAGTAATACGATCAGTAGATAACAAAACGTGGTCACCGCTAGACTAAGGCTAGGCTATACATAGTATGTAGCTCAAGACACATATATACAGTTCACGACATTGATTGAAAAAACGTTTCTCTATAAGTGGCTTCTTAATTAATTTCCTTGATAAATGTCTAGATCTGTGCATGTGTCTATCTACCTCCTGTTGATATCACCATACGTCTCCACTTATAAATAGTATCTGGTAACAGGGACATACATTGGACCATTACTTAACGTCCAAGCATCCGACCATTTACAGACAGCATCCATACCGGAAATCACAGTGGTACATTGTTAGTGATATCTGAAATCATAAACTTTTATCTGCTTTTTGCACCTGCTAGATAATGTGTTGATATCCGATAAGACTGATATCCGATAAGACTGATATCCAGTTAAACACCAATTTTTTTTAGTAGTTATACATTACATACTTGTTTTTTTTTTTTTTTTTTTTTTAGTATATCACCGTCTTGTATTGTGTAGATTAGCTATGTGAGACAATTGTAATTAAGAAAAAACTGAAATATTCGTAAAGATGTATCCATGCCCACTGGAGTCTCACTAAGACTATTATGACATGTATTTTTTTTTTTCACTGCAGGTTAGGTTAGGTAAGATTGGTCAGGAAACAGGACAAGTGTTTCCTGGGGTCTTAGTCACACGACCAGCCGCTGGAGTTTGCACTGCAGCTCACAGAATGAGTACGGAATGCTCTTTACAATTAGTGTTTCTATAAACCATCTTAATTATATCACCTTTTCTTTACCGATTGTAAACCACTCTTTATAGATATAAAGTTTTTTTTTGTTTTTTATTTTATGAACTAGCTGCTCAGGCGGCACAACTAATTCGAAGAACGAACAGATACACGAATCAGAAATAGACGAATGTAAGTACGACCTGCCTAGCATGAGCTTACCGAAATGTTCCATTTTCTTAATGTTCTTTTGTGTTGCAAGTGTGTAAGAAAACAGCATTCACAGAATCATGGCTGGAACAATTCACAAATAACCCACATTTTGAAGAGGGAATTTATGACAATCATTATTATATAAACGGTTTAGAAAACCGACAAGTTGATAAATGAGACACTTGTACGACACTTGGGTATCTTTATTATTTAGAGAGAATAAGTTTATTTTTTATCGGAAAAGACCTTATGTTCCCCAAACTCACAAAAATAAAAGGGTTCTTTGCATTCCTGTTACTAAACATTTTTAAACTCAGAATGCATTAAATAAATACAATGGATCAGGTCAGCAAACAAAGGAAGACAGCAGAGGGAAACAAGGGACTAGCTCCCTTAAGGTTTACTATACTAATAGCCGGAGTTTAAGAAATAGGATAGATGAGTTAAGATTAATTGCAAGTGCAGGAAACATAGATATTATTGCTATAACAGAGACCTGGCTCAATCTGAAAGATAGAGAGTTGCCTTCTGAATGTCACATACAAGGCTATAAATTATTCCACACTGATAGGGTCAACAGGAAGGGTGGTGGAGTAGCGATGTATGTCAGAGACAATTTAAATTGTTGTGTTAGACAAGATATAAAATTAGAAGCGTCAGCCACTGAATCTGTTTGGTTACAGCTTCTTGAGGGCCGTGTAAAACTTATCTTGGGTGTGATTTACAGGCCCCCAAATCTTGATAGGGAGTGCAGTAAACTTCTATGGATGAAATTCGTAAGGCATCTACATATGAAAATGTTGTGCTAATGGGAGATTTCAACTTTAGACAAATTGACTGGAACAATTTGACAGGAAATTTAGAGTCAAGTGACTTTCTTGATACGATTCAGGATTGTTTTTGAAACAGTTGGTGACAGAACCAACTAGAGGAAATAACCTGCTAGACTTGGTTCTTGCCAGCAGGGAATCGCTAGTTAATAATCTTGAGGTTAATGATGAGCTTGGGAAAGTGATCACAAATCACTCAGTTTTAATATATCATGGAATTACCCTAATAATGACAATCAAGTCTCTGTCCCTGACTTCCGCCTAGCTGATTTTGTAGGACTGAAAATTACCTGGGTAGGCTGAACTGGAATGACCTGACAGTGGGTCAGGTAGGTGGTGATTGCCAATATGACGTTTTCAGAGAATAGTTCTAGCTGCTCAGACAACTTATGTTCCTAATAGGAAATCAGATCAAACAAAAATGATCCTAAATGGATGAACAATAGATTAAAACATCTCATTGGTCAAAAGAGAGGCATATATAGGCGAATCAAAAGAGGAGAGGGGCAATTAAGTAATCAATATATTCAGTTAAAAAAGAAATAAAAAAGGAATAAGAAAAGCAAAAGAGACTATGAGGTTAAAGTTGCAAGAGAATCGAAGACTAACCCAAAGGATTTTTTCAGGTATACAGAAGTAAGATTAGGGACAAGATAGGCCCACTCAAAAGTTACTCAGGTCAGCTCACCGTCAGTGATAAGGAAATGTGTAGAATTTTTAACACTTACTTCCTCTCAGTTTTTACACAGGAAGATACCAGCGATATTCCAGAAATAATAAATTATGTAGAACAGGATGATAGTAAACTATGCATGATTAGGGTCACAAGTGACATGGTCCTTAGACAAATAGATAAATTAAACCTAACAAATCCCCAGGCCCTGATGAACTGTATGCAAGGGTTCTAAAGGAATGTAAAGAGGAGCTTAGCAAACCTATGGCTAATCTTTTCAACATATCACTGCAAACTGGCATGGTGCCAGATAAGTGGAAAATTGCAAATGTAATACCTATTTTCAAAGCAGGAGACAGGTCCTTAGCTTCGAACTATAGACCAATAAGCCTAACCTCCATAGTGGGAAAATTTATGGAATCAATAATAGCCGAGGCAATTCGTAGCCATCTTGAAAACATAAATTAATCAATGAATCTCAGCACGGTTTTACAAAAGGGCGTTCCTGCCTTACAAATTTAATAACTTTTTTTCACTAAGGTATTTGAGGAGGTAGATCATGGTAATGAATATGATGTTGTGTATATGGACTTCAGTAAGGCTTTTGATAGAGTCCCACATCAGAGACTATTGAGGAAAATTAAGGCACACGGAATAGGAGGAAAATTTTTTTCCTGGATAGAGGCATGGTTGACAAATAGGCAGCAGAGAGTTTGCATAAATGGGGAGAAATCAGAGTGGGGAAGTGTCACAAGCGGTGTTCCACAGGGGTCAGTATTGGGCCCCTTGTTGTTCACAATCTACATAAACGACATAGATGAGGGAATAAATAGCGACATAAGCAAGTTTGCCGATGACACCAAAATAGGCCGTCCAATTCATTCAAATGAGGACATTAGAGCACTCCAGGAAGATTTGAATAGACTGATGCAGTGGTCGGAGAAGTGGCAGATGCAGTTTAATATAGATAAATGCAAAGTTCTAAATATTGGACAGGACAATAACCATGCCACATATAAACTAAATAATGTAGATCTTAATACTACTGATTGCGAAAAGGATTTAGGAGTTCTGGTTAGCAGTAATCTAAAACCTAGACAGCAGTGCATAAGTGTTCGCAATAAAGCAAACAGAATCCTTGGCTTCATATCAAGAAGCATAAATAATAGGAGTCCTCAGGTTGTTCTTCAACTCTATATATCCTTGGTTAGGCCTCATCTAGATTATGCTGCACAGTTTTGGTCACCGTATTACAGAATGGATATAAATGCTCTGGAAAACGTACAAAGGAGGATGACTAAGTTGATTCCATGTATCAGAAATCTTCCCTATGAGGATAGACTGAGGGCCCTGAATCTGCACTCTCTAGAAAGGCGTAGAATTAGGGGGGATATGATTGAGGTGTATAAATGGAAAACAGGAATAAATAAAGGGGATGTAAATAGCGTGCTAAAAATATCTAGTATTGACAGGACTCGCAGCAATGGCTTTAAGTTGGATAAATTCAGATTCAGGAAGGATATAGGAAAGCATTGGTTTGGTAATAGAGTTGTCGATGAATGGAACAAACTCCCGAGTACAGTTATAGAGGCTAAAACGTTGTGTAGTTTTAAAAATAGGCTAGATAAATATATGAGTGGGTGCGGGTGGGTGTGAGTTGTACCTGACTAGTTTGTGCTACTAGGTCAGATGCCGTGCTCCTTCCTTAAGTGAATGTAACCTGACCTGGCTGGGTCGGGGGCATTGGCTTAAGCCGTTGGAGATTTGGACCTGCCTCGCATGGGCCAGTAGGCCTGCTGCAGTGTTCCTTCTTTCTTATGTTCTTATGTGGAAGCTGAGGCATGACATGAAGGACCAGTCACCTGGACCTCACATTCTTTCACTGAAGACTGAGACACTTATGTGACATAGGGGAATTTTTATTGAGGAAACGTTCCGCCACACAGTGGCTTCATCAGTCCAATACAAAGAAGAACCGTGTAAAGAGAGGAGGAGTTTGAGGTGTGTTTGTGAGGTGAGTTTGAGGTGTGTTCAGTCCATCAGTCTTCAAGACTGATGGACTAAACATATAAATTCCAGGTTGAGGGACTGATTACCTCAAACTCCTCCTCATCTCTATACCGTTCTGCTTGGTATCTGACTGATAAAGCCACTGTGTGGCAAAACGTTTCCTCAATAAAGATTCCCATATGTTGCATAAGTGTCTCATTCTTACATTGTTCTCTGGTATATAAACTCTCTCTTTCATGTATTCTCTCGTGCCGGGTCACCACATAGAGAAGACCCGGGCCAGGACCCGTCCTGGCAAACCTACATGAACATTTATTCTCTTCTGACCTTAAAAAGCTTGTAAGACAAACAAAGCGTTGTTATTTACGATCTTTCGTGTAATGCACGAGTGTTTTATTTGTTCCAATTTATCAGATATTCACATATTCCAGCTACATTTGGGGGGGGGGGGTTGAATGAGGCATGGATACCAAGATATTTACAATATTAAATATAGTCAATAGGCCTATATTAACTTTTAATATCGGTAGTCCACTTTTACGGTTCCAAGTTTATTTGTAAAACGCATTAGTTTTTTTCTACACAAATCTTACTCCTGCTGGACTCTCTGGGTTATCTAAAAACTTAAGCCTAATATCCCTCATAATGCATCCACAAATGAGTGGTTTTAAACAAATAACAATACCGCGACTAGCCGGGGATCGAGCCCCGATATTTTAGCACGCCAAAATTCCGAGGCACATTAGTCCACTTTACTATCAATAATGTACCCAATAAATACCACTGGACATGTCATTCCTGATGCGATTTTCATTCTCCACATAATTTTGGCAGGCTTCTCGGAGGCATGCTAAATTATTTGGCGTTCGATCCCGGCTAGCAGTAGTGTGTGTATATATATTATATATATATATATATATATATATATATATATATATATATATATATATATATATATATATATATATATACATATATATATATATATATTATCTGGAGTCTACCTGGAGGGTGTTTCGGGGTCAACACCCCCGTGAACCGGTTCATGACCAGGCCTCCCAGTGGATCAGAGCCTGATCAACCAGGCTGTTACTGCTGGCTGCATGGAAACCGACGTACGAACCACAGCCCAGCTGGTCAGGTGCTGACTTTAGGTGCCTGTCCAGCTCCTTGAAGACAGCCATGGGTCTATTAGTAATCCCCTTGTGTATGATGGGAAGCAGTTGAAGTCTTGAGCCCCTGACACTTGTTGTGTTATCAGCGTACTCATGGCGCCACTACTTTTCATTGGGGGGATGTTGCATCACCTGCTGAGTCTTGCTTTCGTAGGGAGTGATTTCCGCATGCAGATTTTGGATTGGTCCCTCTAGGATTTTCTAATTGTATATTATCATGTGCTTTCTTACCTGCATTCCAAGGAGTACAGGTCAAGAGATTTCCACCGTTCCCAGTAATTTAGGTACTTTATTTCACTTATACGTGCAGTATAAGTACAATATCGGTATCGTTGAGTGTTTGTCTAGGTCTTTTTGGCAAATGACCGACCATAGTTGTCTTGTTGGGAGATTATTATTATACCAAAAAAATTCACTCTATTTCTTGCTCCTCCTGTCCTCTTCAGTACTTTGGATTATTATTATTATTATAATCAAATAGAAGCGCTAAACCACAGGGGTTATACATTATTATTATAATCAAATAGAAGCGCTAAACCACAGGGGTTATACATTATTATTATAATCAAATAGAAGCGCTAAACCACAGGGGTTATACATTATTATTATAATCAAATAGAAGCGCTAAACCACAGGGGTTATACAGCGCTCAGTACTTTGGAGAAACTGGCCGATCTCTTTCTGACAAACTTATGGAGCACAAAAATAGTGTTAGGTTTGCCGACACTAATAATGCTCTTTTCTGTCATGTCAGAGATCACAGTCATCCTATTGATTGGTCTTCTGCTAAAACTGTCTACCCTACGTCCAACTTTCACAGTCGCCGTCTGGTTGAATCCTCCCTTATACACCACTTTCCCTGTATGAATCTTAGCCCTGGCTTTGTCTCTGTAGATGCTTTCCTCTCCCATTACATTGTTAAATGCTCCAAACTTCAGAACACCCGTGACTTAACCTGATTCCTTCTATCTCTTCCCCCTTCCCCTCTTTCTTCTTTCTCATCTGGGTTTTCTTTTTCTTTTTTGCCTTGTATTTGTCCTTCTTTATTTTATTTTCATTTTTTCCCCCTGTGTGTTCTTGTCCTTACCCTATGCGGGCCGCCAGCTTCATTGCAGTGCTCCTTTCCTAGAATATGACTGACTCCACTACTACTACTTCTACTATTACCCCTCCACCACTTTCTTGTGCCCTCCCGTCTGCCTGCCTATATATAACCCCTTCCACCTGTCCTTTGTGTTAGTGACTTTGTAAATGGTCCAAGTCGGACCGAAACGTCGTCGTAAGCTCCTCTTTTCTATGTGCGGGTTGTGTGTCGATTATTATTATATTTAGAGGGAAGAACTAAATCTATGGGTCATACAATCCAAGGAAGGGGAGGACAGTCAAAGCCTTGTTGGGAGAGCCGATTTCATGGGCCAGGTGAATAAGGTTCAGATACCACAGGGGATATGAACACTGGTATTGGGTTGAGGCAATGAGTGATTCCTTGAAAGCGGTTCAGGGCTCTGATTAAATTTAGTCTACAGGGTTTTGTAGGCGTCAGTCATCAGGAATTCAATAGAGTAAAATATGTCACTCATCATACAATAAGGTACAAATGAGAGAGCAACTAGAATAACCGAACACGACATTCATAAAAACATAGAAAGAAGGAACACTGCAGCAGGCCTACTGGCCCATGCAAGGCAAATCCAAGTCACCTCCTGGCTTAAACCAATGACCCACCTAGTCAGGTCAGGTCACATCCACTTAAGGGGCTGCAGTCGGTATTGTATACCATTCTTGTACAATGCTGTTGTTCCTGGAAACCACCTCTTACAATCAACATTAAGCGCTAAACCCACAAGGGTCATACAACGTGTGAGCCAAAATAAATTCCAGAAGTCATGCACCTTCAGTTGCTACACTCCTTGGTCCGCCGGTAACCTCCAGTAGTGCTTCCATCATCTATGGTGTCCCATGGCGTGGCTCGGTTGGCAGCGCACTCAGCTGACATACTGTGTTCGTGGTTAGATCTTCGGCATGGGTAGAAACGTTGTGTTCCCTTACACCTGTTGTCCTTGTTCACCTAGCAGTTATGTAGGTACCTGATTGTTAGTTGACTGTTGTGGGTTGCGCCCTTGGGAATGGGATAGTATGCCTTCAATAGGTCTGGGCTTTGACATGAGCTAAGGTACGATAACAGCTTTTACCCTGTAAAATTTGCTTGTGTATAAAAAAATGGGTCCTGTTACATAAATAACCACCCCGATGTCTCACCGGCATCACCTAATATGCTCTAAGATGGTCTATTCATGGGGTGGTAGTGTGACCCACCACAACACTTAACAATGGAAGGAGAGCTAAAACAGGAATGTCTAGTAGCTGGATTTCGCATAAGGGAAAACTATCCTCAATGATTATGCCAAGTGACCCTTGTGGGTTTAGAGAGATGGGAATACCCAGGTTTAGAGGACTCGATGCTGTTATTTAATTATTTTACTGTATGTGGAAGCAGTGCCGCACAATTTTTCGGTTTAGCCTTAACTTAATTATTATTAAGTCTATTTAGGCACAGGTGCACATAAGTTCCAGGTTCCTATCATACATAAATTACCTAGGATAACCAAAAAAGTCAAGGTAGATGCGTTAAACCCAAAGGAGTAATACAGCGACTGGAAAATGGGAGAAATAATAAATAGTAATAAAATATTTTTAAGCACTAAACCCGTATGGGTCATACAACGCTGCAGGTAGGGACGTGTGAGGGTAGTAATGAGCCAAGGTTAGAAGCAGTGTGGGGTAGGAGTGTATCAGGGAGGGATCATAAAGGTGGAGGTTACAGCAAGAGTAAAATTAACATAGTTTCAGAACAGTCCTTGATGAAAGAAGCGAGTAGTGTAATTTCACGAAGATGTTGATGAGAAGAGCATCCATCTTAACTTAAAACTACGTAATAAACGCATTCATCTTAACTTAAAACTAAGTAATCTGAGCATTCCTCTTAAAACTAAGCAATCAGGGCATTCCTCTTAACTTAAAACTAAGTAATAAGTGCATTCCTTCTAACTTAAAACTTAGTAATCAGCACAGCAATCCAGTGGCGTCGCTAGGGTTGGTCTCACCCGGGGCGGCATCTTTGGTGTCACCCCCATGAAATCCAAGGGCAGGGGGATGGGGGGAGTAAACTCCAGTTACGTTACTACTGCATGACTAATGACTAATGTTTAGCAATGAGAACGTTTAAGGGACATAAACCGAACAGGAGAATACTTCTCAACTTTATTAATGATAAAATAAATAATCGTAGTAATATTGAGGAAACAAACTCAAATACCACTTTGAGTACAGGCAACAGATCCTACATTTATTCATCTTCAACAATGCAAAAAAAAAAAACTTGAAAAATAAAGAAAAACATTGCAATATCAGAGAAACACTAGTTCCGATTTCACCACGAGTACAGGTAACATCTCAATGAATCTCATCTTATATTTCCTTGCCTTCAATCCTGCAAAATTATCTATCACATCATCAGAATCAATTATTTTCCCTGTATAGGCCTATTTGTATTTTGTAATCGTATAATAGGCTATATAGACACGAAAGATTCTTCTCTTATGTTGGTGCAGCAATGTTTTGTGCATTAGTGCCACCTTCTTTAAGAGGCTCTATGGTGTCACCCCTTGATGGTGTCACCTGAGGCGGCCTCCTTCCCTTACGACGCCACTGCAGCAGTCTAAAGGAATACTATAACTGCGTCAGGAAACACTTGTCCGGTGTCCTGATAAACCTTACCTAACCTATTATTATTATAATCAAATAGAAGCGCTAAACCACAGGGGTTATACAGCACTGCAGGTTATTGTAGGATGCAGGGAGAGTGGGTTGTAAGAGGGAGATGGATGATTAGTAGGGTATGGAGTGCAGCATGACAGTGGATAGTGCAGGGATAGAGGGTAGCAAGAGATCGAGGTAGAAGGGACTGAGGGAGGTGCTAGAGGTATAATCTTCAGAGTTTGTGTAGTAAGTCAGTTTCTGTCAAAAAGTCAACAAGAGAGTCAGGATTAAAGGAGGGTCCATCTGCAAGAAGGGAAGGTAAAGAAAGGGCCGCAGAGCGAAGACATCGTTGGAGGTAAATTCTGCATGCTCGTTGATAGAGTGGGCAGTCCAGCAGAATATGTCAAACAGACACTGGAACCTGACAATGCTCACAGAGAGGGGCAGGGAGCCTCTCCATGAGATACCCGTGAGTAAGACGAGTGTGGCCGATGCGAAGACGGGAGAGTGTAGTCTCCCAACCTCGACATTGGTGACAAGAAGAAGGCCAGAAACCTATAACCGGTTTAATAGAATGAAGTTTGTTATTCAGCAGGTCAGACCAGCGTTGTTGCCAACGGTGCGAAGGTGGGTAGCAATGACCGCAAAATAGTCCGTGAAAGGAACACCTCTATATGAAAATAGAAGGTCATGTACTGCTGACCGCGCAGCAGTGTCTGCCTGTTCATTGCCCTGTACGTCAACATGACCAAGGACCCAACAAAAAACTATCTTTATGCTTGCTAAAGATACAGCGTAACCAAAGGTGGATACGAAGAACTAGGGGGTGAGGTGTATCAAATGGAGTCTGAAATGACCACAAATGGTGACACAGGCATAGATGCAATACGGATAAGTGCCACAAGAATGGCATACAATTCAGCCGTAAATATGCTAGCAGAGGGTAATAGATGCCCTCGTACAACGCAGTCCGGAAACACTGCTGCGAATCCGACGCTGTCAGATGACTGAACCATCGGTGTATACTGCGATGGCATGGGAATGAGAACGGAAGTGGTCTAGAAAGAAAGAGCGAGAAGCTGCCGTAGGTAGTTGGGCTTTCGCACAAGGTAGAGGGATAGAACAGACACGGACAGCAGGAACGTCCCAAGGGGGTAGGGGAAAGGGAGATGTCACATGAACATATAGAGGTGGGAGCTGAAGGGAAGACAGGAGTGTATGTAGACGAAGAGAAAAGGGACGAAGTAAGCAGGGGCGACAAACAAATAAAGAGCGCCTACTAACATCTGTAATAATCCTATACATGGAAGGATTGCGGAGGTCATGAGAGCGAACAAAATAGCGAATGCAATGTGCATCACGACGATCGGATAAGGATGGAATGTTCGCTTCTACATAGAGGCTCTCAACCGGGGAAGAACGAAATGCACCAAGGCATAAGCGTAATCCCTGGTGATGGATGGGATTAAGGATGGAAAGAGTAGCAGGGGAGACCGCAGAATATATCTGGTCACCATAATCGAGTTTCGACAAAATTAGGGCTGAATGTAGGCGAAGGAGGGTTCTACGATCAGCCCCCCCATGAAAGATGTGAGAGGGTTTTAAGAAGGTTCAGCCTGGTGTGACAAGCTGCCTTCAGAGAGGTAATGTGAGGTTTCCAGGACAATCGATGGTTGAACAGGAGTCCGAGAAACCTGACTATCACGTTCTGGGATACTATAGGTACAATGGATGATCAGAGACCACTGAACGTCTAGTGAAAGTAATTTGATGAGTTTTGCCACTAGAAAATTTAAACCCGTGAGTGGTGGCCCAATCAGAAACCCGGTTGATGGCATGCTGGAGGGAAACTGCAATGAGGTGACAGTCAGCACCTGCACAAGCTATAGCAAAGTCATCCACATAAAGCCTTCTCCAAGCGCAGCAAGGGGTCAATAGCAGAACGGCCCTTACGGAAGCCATACTGACTAGGGGAGAGACTTATTGTGAGTCTCTAAATACCACATCAAACTTCTATTAACTAGACGTTCCATCACCTTGCAAACTGCACTGGTAAGAGCGATGGGAGAGGGATCACGTCCTGTAGTACCTGGTTTTCGAAAAGGGAGAACAATAGCAGACTTCCACAGCTGGGGAAGAACTCCTTGCGACCATATGAGATTAAAGAGTCGTAAGAGGACAGTAAGAGCAGACTGATGTAAATGCTGTAGCATTGTCTGGCCCAGCTGCCGATGATCGGCAAGCTCTCTGATGATCGGCAAGCAGAGAGCGTTTCCTCCAGTTCTTGAAGGGTAAAAGGCACATTATAGGATTCTTCTCTAAGAGAAGAAAAATCTAAGGGCTTTAACTAGCTGGCAGACTTAGAAGGAACGAGGGGCATAGATGGAGCCCCTGAGAAATGCAGACGAGATGATTACCAATTTCAGTGGCAACGGCAAGAGGGTGTGATATGGCAAGAGGGTGTGCTATATCGACACCAGCAACCTGAAGAACAGGATAGGGAGTTCTTGGAGCTCAAGCTGCTCTAAAATGTCATCACCACATGTCTGGAAATTCCATTGGACAATGGTGTGGGGCAAAATGACAGAACCACAACAAGAATTGAGGGAATGGTGCTTGTCAATAGTAACAGGAGCAGTATCTATGGTTGTAAGAAGAGAAAGATCGCGAGCTTGGCCAGCATTCTGGACAGATGTTGCGAGTGCCGCTCTTGAGAGCGTGAAATGAGATGTCTTTACCAACATGGCGTAGCAGAGCCTTACCAATACTATGGTCTGAAAGATAGGTATTAGGAGAAGTCGGTGGCAGAGTAAAAAACTTTGTCCATTGAGTAGTTTCTCGAGTCGAATCGTCATGTGTGGGTCTTGGTAGTTTGGGTGTGGGACCAGGGGTGGTCCGATGGGAGACTGGCCAGCGATTCGAAGATTCGAAAATTGCCGCACCTTCGAGGGAGAAGCCGGAATCAAGGTCAGAGAAGAGCGAAGGTCAGATATGTCAAAAGGGGTCAGAACCTCGGTACCTGAAGCAGGTGACGAACCGGCACCAGCAAGAGGCACAGGGGCATGAGAGGTGTCCAAGAGTTGTCCGTTAACGAGGCAGGGTCAGTACTGGGTGCGGTATCAGGAAGGGGCCCGGGGTAGTGGGTTCATGGATTAGGTCAGCCATGGTTAGGTTCTTCTTTCTTTTTATTTTAAGAAAAAAAAAGAAGAAAAGAAAATAAAAATAAAAAAAAGAATAAAATAAGGGGGGAACGTGAAGGAATAGCTCCTAGGAGGAATGAAAGGGGCGTAAATCCCCCTCCGCGCCCAAGAGGACCTCAACACCGCAAGTGGTGCAGATGCTGCATGGAACCCGTGCCATACCCTACCCTTCATGCCAGTAAACCAGCAATCCGGGATAGCAACCTCACATCCACCGAGCCACCTCCGCCGACAAAAGAGAGGGCGGCCGGATATCTGCCACAAAGCATACCGCCTTTGTTTGGCCACCACCCCAGGAATCCGAAAGGTGGCCTCCAGAGATACACCAGTCGCCCGAAAGATACCCAAGGCCACCCCCCGGGAGACCGGAGAGGGATCGGGACATCCCCAGGTGATCCAGATTCAAACTACATCACCGCCGAGAACCTCAACGGAATGGGATTGGGCCACGGTACCCTTCCCCCTACCTAGGAACTAGAAAGCCTGTGAAGAGAGCTCCCAGGGTAAAAATGGGAAGGAAATAAGGGAGGGATGAGGAGGGAGGAGGAAGGGAAAAGGGAGGATGGGGAAGATGGGAATGGGGAGGGGAATGGGGGTAATTGAGGTTCGGTCTGAGGAAGAAGACCAAGAGGTCCAATTCCTCAGACCGATAGCCTCTTTACCGCGACAAGGAGCCCCCCTT
This sequence comes from Cherax destructor, assembly GCA_009830355.1. Classification (NCBI taxonomy): domain Eukaryota; kingdom Metazoa; phylum Arthropoda; class Malacostraca; order Decapoda; family Parastacidae; genus Cherax; species Cherax destructor. The sequence continues at coordinate 175,182 of WNWK01002707.1, forward strand.
AAAGAGGTTTTTATAGTGGAGCCCTTTCAACTCAATTATTACTAGAAAAGCATTCTTTGCTTGTATCAATTTGGTTTCCTAGTGTTATCCTTAATGGATCTTTAATTAGAAATTTTTATTAAATTACTGAATACTTAATTAAGCATTCTTATTTTCATGTATACTTTGTGTCTCATTGTAGTAAATTAGTTTTATGGCTGCCCAAAATGTTTGGGATAAAGAGGTTTTCTTTGAAGTAGTTTATACATGTCAATTACCCTATTTGTATATTATACAGGACACTATAGAAATAAAATTTAGTTTGAGAAAGATGCTCTCTCTACAGAAGACAACGAAGAATCACCGAGCGCCTCAAGAACGCTAGATTATCTGATACACGGAAGGAAACGCTGACCAGGGAAGTGGAAAGTATCGAGCTTAAGTTAAAGGATTCATACAGGAGACAGGAGCTAAAAGCAATTAGTGAAATTGAAAGAAACTTGAAATATTTCTTTTCATATGCCAAAAAAAAAAAAGCAAAATCCACAACTAGTATCAGGCCCTTGCTCAGACAAGATGGGACTTACACAAATGACAACAAAGAAATGAGTGAGATACTGAAATCTCAGTATGACTCTGTCTTTAGCAAGCCACTATCAGTCTAAAGATCGACAATCCAAATTATTTTTTCATGAATGAGCCTCAAAACTCGGTCAATGTATGCCAAATTTGTGACATTACCCTAATGATAGGTGCCCCATGGCCTGGTGGCTAATGCTATCGCTTCACACAGCGAGTGTCTGGGTTCGATTCCCAGTCAGGGTAGAAACATTGGGCGTGTTTTTTTAAACCCGTTGTCTATGTTCACCCATCAGTAAAATGGGTACCTGGGAGTTAGTAAACTGGTGTGGGTCGCATCTTGGGACAAAACTGACCTAATTTGCCCGAAATGCTCTGCATAACAAGCGGCTTTCTATATAGTAGTATGGCATTGATGTCAGCTAGGCCTGTATACCATGTACATGTACTTGTAGTAAATATATTATTATTATTAACTCTACTAGACTTTGAGAAAGCCATTGACAACATGCCCATGCACTCAGCCCCAGACTCATGGAACTCTTGTGTTCATTAAGAACTGCAAGAAACCCCTTTCACATGCCCTAAGTATACTATGGAGGAGCTTAGACATGAGTGAAATTCCAGTCAATAAAAACAACAGATATAGCCCCACTTCATGAAGGTGGCAGCAAAACATTAGCTAAGAACTATAGACCAATAGCTCTAACGTCCCACGTCATAAAAATCTTTGAAATTTCAGAGTACTAAGAAGCATGATTGCAAACCATTTGAATTCCCAAAAACTGCACAATCCAAGGCAGTTCAGAGCAGGTCGCTCATGCCTCTCATAACTACTGGATCACTATAGTCTGATAAATTAGACACGTGCAACATTTGGGTATCTATTGAGGAAACGTTTCACAACACAGTGGCTTCATCAGTCCATGCAAAGGAGAATGGTGAAGAACAGAAGGAGTTTGAGGTAATCAGTCCCTCAGCCTAGAGCCGATGTAATCACTCTAGGCTGAGGATTTCCTAACCTCTGTTCTACATTCTGTATGGGATGATGAAACCACTGGAATGTTTGCCTCAATAACAGATACCCATGTGTTGCACATGTGTCTAATTTATCAACTTGTCGGTTCTCTGAACCTTTTATCTACATTACTATAGTATGGTCTTGGATGCATTGGAAAACAAACAGAATGCAAAGTATAAACAGATTTTGCAAAAGCCTTTGACAAGTGCGATCATGGTGTAAGTGCACAAAATGCATGCTAAAGGGATAACTGGCAAAGTGAGGATATGGATCTTCAACTTTCTAACCAATCGAACACTAAGAGTAGTGGTAAACAGAGTTAAATCGAAAGCTGATATAGTGAAAAGCTCTGTTCCACAAGGCACAGTACACGCCCCGTCCTGTTCCTCATCCTCATATCAGACAGATATAATCCATAGCACCATGTCATCCTTTGCATGCGATACTAGAATCTGCATGGGCCTGTCATCCATTGAGGACACGGTTAACCTCCAAGAAGATATAAACCAAGTTTTCCAATGGGCAACGGAAAACAATATGAGGTTCAATAAAGACAAATTCCAACCACTCTGGTATGGAAAACTGGAGGAGATAATAATTAGAACTGAGTATACTACAAACTGTAATCATACAATAGAATGGGAGTGGTAATGGCTGAGGATCTCACTTTCAAGGATCACAAATGCTAAGAAAATGATAGGACAGATAATGAGAACATTCAAAGCCGAGATGCCAAGCCAATGATGATCCTTTTTAAATCACTTGTTCTCTCTAGGCTGGAATACTGCTGTACATTATCATTTACATTCAAAGCAGGTGAAATTGCACACCTAGAGAATGTACAGAGAACTTTACTGTACATTTAAGTTCCGTCAAACACCTTAACTACTGGGAATGCTTGGGAGCACTTGACTTGTACTCACTGGAATCAGCGAGATATACATATCATAATCTACACTTGAATACCCAGAAGGAAGGTTCCTAATTGCACACACAAATTCACTCCCTACGAAAGCAGTAGAGATGGGGCACAATTTGACACTACAGTAGACACAATAAGTGTCCGGGCCAAGGCTGTTCAACGGCTCTCACCAGGCATTAAAATACCTAGACCTAGCTACCTTCAGGACTGGACAGTTACTTTAAGTCGGTGTAGATCAGCAGAACTATGGATTCGTATGTTGGACACGTTTAGCAGCAGTAACAGCCTGGTTGATCAGGATCACCTTTGGAGGCCTGGTCATGGACCCGAGTTTAGGTGCTCACTACTTAACTTGGTCACACTACACATACATGTACAAGCATGTACATATACACACCCCTCTGGATTTTCTTCTATTTTCTTACTAGTTCTTGTTCATTTCCTCTTATCTCCATAGGGAAGTGGAACAGAATTCTTCCTCCATAAGTCATTATGTCGTAAGAGGCTACTAAAATGTCAGGAGCAAGGGGCTAATAACCCCTTCTCTTGTATGAATTACTAAATTTAAAAATTAAAACTTTAGTTTTTCTTTTTGGGCCACCATGCCTTGGTGGGATACAGCCAGTTTGTTGAAAGAAAAAAGAATACAGTACAGTGGAACCTCCGTTTTTGTTTTTAATTCGTTCCAGAGTGTCTGACGAAAACCAAATTCGACGAAAACTAAAGCAATATTTCCCATAAGAAATAATGTAAATCCAATTAATCCATTCCAGACACCCAAAAATATTAACAAAAAATACATTTTATAGAGAATAACTATAGTTTTACATATACAGAAAACAGTGAGAAATAAATATAAAGCACTAATTTTAATGGATAAATGAACATTTAAATTAGTTTTACCTTTATTGAAGACTCTTGTTGGCGTATGGAAGACTTCAAGGAAGGAAGAGGGAGGAAAGTTTATTGTTTGGAAGGGGAATCCCCTTCCATAAGGACTTCAGGTATAAAGTCCCTATCCAGGGTTACTTCCCTTCTTTGTCTTTTACTGGCACTAGGACCAGCTTGAAAGTCACTATACCCCTGTCTCACAAAAAATCTGTCCTGAGAAGTCTGTTTCTGGCGTCTCTTTAAGATTTGCCTTTTTTATCGAAGGGCTGGCACTCAGAACTTTCTTTAACCCCATGGTGGCTTATTTAGCAGTCGCACTCAATACACAAGCACAAAAAACAATCGATTATTATGAAATGTTTCTATGAACGCGCAGGCAATGTTCACTCAACAAGAAACAAACCCAGACTGACTCAGAATGGACTGACTGAGAATGCATACTGGGATGCTTTGTGTGGGCGTGGGCAGGCTGACACGTTCAGTATGATGACACGTTCAGAGACGAAAACCAAGGTAACGAACGAAAACTAGGACAATATTTTGACAAAAAAAAGTCATCGGAAACCAAATTCGACGAAAACCAGGGCAAAAGAAAACCAAGGTTCCATTGTATAAGATTAATCAAATGAACACAAACAGTATTCTGTTTATCAGTCTCCAGGAAGAATGACTAGAATTTGAGGTAAAAATCTGCTAAGACATGCAGCTATTATAGAGGTTATATGAAATTTTCATGACAGTTGACAATCAAATATGAGGTAATAGAAATTAGGTTTGACAAGCAGTGGCAGGAAAAATCACATAGGGATAGCAAGGAATGTGGAATGAGAGCGCCTTATGTAAAAGTTACAAAACATTTTACATACCCAGAATTTTAAGCCAATGTGACATGTCTCTCCTGGAAGTACAGCCAGTAGAGCAGTCACACATCTTTTTTGAGGGGTAAAAATAAGAATGTTGCATAATTAATACTTTATATCAAAATCATTCATTTGCATTACAATACAGTGATACCTCTACTTACGAGCTTAATTCGTTCCAGACGGCTATTCAAGTGCTGATACCGAAGGAATTTTTTCTCATAAGAAATAATGAAAATTAGATTAATCCATTTCAGACCCCCAAAAATACACTTACATAATTGCTCGAGTTGGGAGCTGCTCGTAAGTAGAGGTACCACTGTATACTTCTTAGAATTCAATTGAAGCACATTATTTATAAATCAATTAACTAAAGTGCCTCTCCATATAAATTCTGTCACAGAAATTAGATACAAAATTTTTACCAATACAATAAAGTCTATGAATTATAACTCAATAAAGATGGGCTATTATATATAAACTGATAAAAGATTTAGCAATTATAAATCAGTAAAGATAGTTTATCATAATGATTATTAAAACACACTTGTTTTGAATATAACTGTGTTACACAAAATTTTATATGCTAAATACTACAGAACCAACAATTAAAAAAAAAACACTTTTTTTTAAGTAGTCTTAACAAGAGTTGTCAATCTACAACGTGCTATGCTCATGCTCAGCTCAACACAATAAAACATGTTAACCTTCATTGAAATAAAACTATAAAAACACAGAAGAACTGCAGGTTTATGCAGCATTTCTGAGCATACCTTAATTATATAATGACATCATGATTCTGTACATAAAAATGTTCTGCTTACAAGATGCAACTTATTGCTAAATTAAATGACTGCATTTATACATATACTGTAGATTATAAATATTAAAATAATTATAAATGAATAATCCTTCTGAAATGTTTTTATTATTTTCAAATTCACAAAAGAAAAACTTTCGTTTTTCTTTTTAGGACACCTTGCCTTGGTAGGATATGGCCAGTTCGTTGAAAAAAAAAAATAGTATATCTAGCAACAGAGATTTCAATTGTTGCATACAGTCACTGTATTAAACATTACAACAGAAGTGTTCAATAAGATGTATTCAGTGTACTGAAATGTTATGCCACAAGTTGTTATATAAGGCATATGATTTAAATAAAAAATAATCACTTCAAGTACTGTACAGTGAGTATAACATCTAGTAACTAGTAATACAGTATTGTTTGCTATTACCTTTAACTATTCGTTTACAGAAAATAGGAAGATTTTTATTTCTCTTGAAAAATTTTAATTTTTGGCATATAATTTTTTAAAAGGCAAATAATGTTATTATAAATTAATGTATTCATTTAACCCTTTGAGGGTCGAGAGGCCCTCTCCCAAACTTGTTCTCAGGGTCGAAAATTTTCAGAAAAAAAAAAAAATTATTTTTTCTTATGAAATGATAAATCTTTTCCGATCATAACGCCACCAAAATTATGAAATTTGATGGAAAACTAACGGAGTTATGCTCACATGAATTAGTGGTATCGATGACATTTACGCATCGGCAATTTCGCCCACTTTGAGCCATATTTTCGGCAAATTCCAATGTTTCAGTCTACTAAAATTATAGCTATTTCGCTAGAGTTCCATTTGTTCTATCAATTGAGTATAAGAAATCGCCAATTTACCGATTCCAACTACCCAATAAGGTGGTCAGAAATTGGCAATTTGTCCAATTTCACACAAATTTAAAAAAAAATGCCAATTTCAAAATAAGGTCCAGAATAAAGGAGACAGACATTCCTGGCACTCAAATAACATTTTATCTGTTCATTAGTCACGTCTCCAGGCCCCTCTTACATTACTTTTGCTTTCCATTTTGAATTTTTATTCTCACAAGAAAATAGAAGATTTACTGTTATGTATACAACTGTATCATTGTAGAAACGGTATAAATAATATCAGTGCACTTGTGCAAGAATATTAGACATGCCAGTTGATGTGTATTGGACGCATGGCATGATTTGTTTACTATTGAACATCGACAAAAATCGAACATTTTCGCTACTTTGCGCTCAGTTTCAAGGTACTTGTCATAGTAAAACCAATCAAAATCATCACTATTTCTGTAATATATCTTCCATTCTATCGAATGAGACCAAGAAAACCAGAATACAACCACAAATACCATACGAAAATACACCCGAAAGTCGCTGTTTTAAACCAAAAAAAATGGTCGGTTTTTTTTTTTCTCATTTTGCACTGCGTGCTTCAGGATTTTTTTTATACCGAGCACACTGACCACGCAGACCCATTCTTTCATATGTAGGCCTGCCAGCTTTCTTCCACCAGATTTGAAGGCACTAGAATTTAGGCGTACAAGTACGTGACCGACCCTGGCTGCACTGACGTACTAGTACAGGACCGACCCTCAAAGGGTTAAACAGAAATACATTACATAAATTTATAAGAAAAACTACTGTGAATTGCAATTTTTTCATATGATATTGCATTTAACCCTTAAACTGTCCACACATAGATATATGTTCACGTGCAGTAGCTGACCGAACGTAGATCTACGTTTTTTTTTAAATGCTTTTAACCTTGCCAGGATAAGCCTGAGTTGCATAGAGATTAGAGAATGGGTCTGTGCACTCAGTGTATGTAGTATTACAAAATGTGGGAATGACAAACAAAATGCACTCTTCATTTTAAAGAAAACAACAATTTATTTTTTTCTCAAAATATTCGGTCAGCTACGCGAGTGAACGTATATCTACGTGTGGACAGTTTAAGGGTTAATACATACTGTCCCAGAATTAATGTCTAAAACCTCAGTTCTGTAGACTAATACAAGAATGTACTCTGTCAAGAGAATCAGACGTCTAAGTTTGAAAACTTAGCTCTGTAGAATGACATATGTATCACATTCTGAAATTATTTATTATAAGTTCTTAGAATATCATAAATCAACATTTCAAATTTGGAGCCAAGAGCAATGTTGATATGTTGCAAGTACTTTTTTTGACTTATTGCATATCCTGGAGGAGATTTTTCTTTTAAAAGATTTTCTAGAGATGTTTTGGTGGTTTTTAGTAGTAATTCTGAAGAAAGATCAAATGACGACTGTAATTTTCCTTTAGATGCCACGTTATGTAAGTTGCCATCACACTCACATTTTGTGCATTTAAAAGTAATTATTTCTGCACTCTTCCCTAAACCAGTGATATAGTTCATTAAGCCACTGTATATTTCTCTCTTTATCTCATGGTCTGCATTACAGCGAGTACAATGAAGAATACTTGGCATTTTCTTTGGATTTTTCTTCTGTTTTTGAGGTATTTTAGCCTTCTCATAAAGTGGTCCCATACTATGGATGACTCCAATTCCTGCTCCAAGAAGACCCTTTGATCTTCCTAGAAAAAGTAACTCTATACAATCAACAGAACTGAAGTTATTTTCCTTGCACATTTCTTTAGCAACCGACACCATAATTGTCTCCACATCAGAAACTCCTGACTCTTGAGTACATCTCAAGTAGTTAAAAACTGCTGCTGACTCCCAAACTTGTTCACAAATTATAAATGATTCTTTAGTCAAATTTTTCAAATCTTTACAATAGTATATGAACTTCTTCAATTTATCTTTGAGATCATTTTCTGCAGATTCAATGACATTTGCACCATAAACTTTACTCTGCAAAGCTTTAAAAGTATTAATTGATAGATGTGGAAGTTCCAAAAGGAGTTTCAAGCATTTTTTCCAGCTCTTACATCCTCTCCTCCAATATACCTGAGTAAACTCATCATATTCTTCTGTTTTGTTTCCAAAAGTAGAATTATTGAACTTAAAAAAGGCCTTACATTTTATATTACAGTTTTTCATGGCTTCAACAACTGGAGGATTCTCTGCATTGTCAGCAGCAGTAACTAAAGTAATCAAATGATCTACAACACTTTGACCAAACAGTGATTTGACATAATCAAGGATGAGTTGTTCTGATGAGGTTAAACGTACCAACTGAGCCGGAGCTACAAAACCAATGGCATGGATTTCAATATTATTTGAAGCTATATTTTCTAGGAATGTTTTAAGTAACTGGATATTACCATCCCCTTGTGTCCTCGAGGAGTCACTTAGCCCTGGAGTATCAATAACAGTAATAGGAGTTTCATTCTCATCATTACAAAATGTGTATGCAGTAACTATTGTTGTAGTTGATCGTACCTTACTGGAGCCTAAGTCTAACACATTATTGCATCTTCTGCAGCTTTGGCACCATGGAAGTAACTGCCAATAAAGTTTACTAACGTGGTTTTCCCACTGCCTGAAGCTCCAAAAAGAATTAATACTTTTTCTTTTAATTTTGGAGTTGTAAATTCCATAATATTTTCTTTCCATGCCAGATGGATCCTTCTGTGATTTAACTGGTTTTAAGACATGTGGTTTAACACTTTCTTGTTTACTGTTGGACTTAATTTTACTTAATTTTCCTGTGTCTGGCTTACAGCTTTGTCATTCTGAACTAAACTAGATCTCAAATTTTCGTTTGCCTCAGAAATATGTTTGCTTTCCTTTTTAAGACATTGAGCTATTTCTTGGTTTCTTCCATTAGCCTTCTGGAGATCTGTGCTATTAATGTTCCCACTCTGGGAGAGAGACTTGTCAGAGTCCTTTGTAATATCTTCACTCTCTCTGCACACCATACATTTGTTAGAATTAGTAATAGATGTTTGCAGGTTGTCTTCTAATGTCATTTGTTTGCCTGACACATGATCTTTATTGCACTGCTCTTTTTCCTTAGTAGACAAGGTAGGTTGAGTGATAGTTGTTGTTCTTTCATTATAAAACACATCCTTTCCCTCTGATTTATTGCCATAATTATCTTTATTTTTCCTGGCTTTTTGACTATGAAAATCATCACTAAGACTTTGAGCTATTTCTTGGTTTCTTCCATTAGGCTTCTGGTGATCTATGCTGTTAATGTTCCCTCTCTGGGAGAGAGACTTTGCAGAGCACTTGGACATGTCTTTACTATCTCCACAAACCAACAGATTTGTCAGAATTAGTAATAGTTTTCAAGTTGCCTTCTAATGTCAATTGTATACCTGACACAAGATCTTTATTACACTGCTCCTTTTCCTTAGTAGGCAAGGTAGGGTGAGTGATAGTTGTTGTTCTTTCATTATAAAATACATCCTTTTCCTCTGGTTTATTGACATGGTTTTTCTTATGTTCATCTATTATTTTTTCCTGGCATTTTTGACTATGTAAATCATCACTATTTGGTCCCTGCATGTTTTCATAAGTGACTGTTGTACTTGTTGAAAATGCAACATGCTCACCTTTAGCATCCATTGGATAGTTTAAATTGCTAACCTCTAAGGAGCTACTAGCTCCCACAATGCTGGACCTTTGGCCACACTCTCCCTTTTGAGCATTATCAGTAATATTAGGAGTCACAGTGTATGAACAAACAGAATTACTTATTTTTACTTTTATTTTCATATGACATCACCTCATTTTCACAGATGAACCATTGTTTTCCAGATGTATTCCATACTGAGGGTCTTTTCCTTGGGGTCTTGAGTGGGTTGTGTGAACCTCTACTGGTTGTGTTCTTGTGTAAGTAATAGTTTCTTCACCAGATATAGAAATTTTGTGACATCTCAGCTCTTCCTGAACATATTGCTGAGGGTTTTGATTTTGATGGGTGCCACTGCAAAGCATCTGTGAACCTGTGCATGCCTTTATTTGATGTTCTTGTCCTTGAGATAGTAAAGACTTCTCTGTGCTAACACTTGCTTCATCTGATGATCTTTTTTGAACATAGCTTTTCTCAGCTACATTCTCTTTATGTGTATTCTGATAGTCTTTCTCATGCACAACACTTGTTGTAACTGGTAAATCACTATACATTTTAGTATATTTTCCAGTTTCCATCGAATGATTTGAGCCAAAAAAAACGGGTTTCTGAAGAAGCACTGTCAAGGGAATTTAGAAACACAAGAACTTTGAAGCTGGCAGAAATTTTTCATACATTTCTCGACTTGATTGATCATAACACCCTCTGAATATGTATCTTTATATACAAGTGCAAAATCAAAAAATTTTGAAATTTTCTCTGGGATAAAACATTCAGAATTTCCATACAGCACTTCATTCACATATATTTCGGTTTCTTTTATTACATCATCCTCTAATTGTTGTGTAAAATGTATCAACATATCAGCAAAACATTTATGATTTACAGCAATAACAGTATGTTTATGATCATGTATTTCAATATTAGAGCCTCTAATTTCCTTAATCTTTTCTGCTTTTACAAGAAGACCATTACCTGTGTTGATTTTCCACAAGTCTTTTTTCAAATGTCTGTTACAATATACAGAGTCCTTTTTAAAATTCTCTAATCTTTCTCCACTGTAAGTTGTAATATCATATTTAAGGCATGTTACAGTTGCAATCTCAAATTTACTGTCACTGGGGAAGAACTTACCAACTGATATGTTGTATGTCCATCCTGGAAGCACTTTCCGTTCTGAAGCATAAACCTCTTCAAGTTTTGGTTCTCTATAAATCAAAAGCAAAAATCAGTATATACCAAAACCAATAAAAAGGCATAATACTGTGACTGGATCAGTATGTACACAAATAATCCATACATAGGAGAAACTAGTTAATGATCCAAGTCAGACCAAAACATCGTCATAAGTTTCTTTCTCCTATATGCAAATTACTTGTGTACAGTATACGTATACCAGTTTTGCATAAAAAATCTTCAATTTTTTTATTATTTTTTATTAACACATTGGCCATTTCCCACCAAGGAAGGGTGATCCAAAGAAAGAAAAAACACTTTCATCATCATTTACTCCATCACTGCCTTGCCAAAGGTGTGCCTACACTACAGTTATACAACTGCAACATATCAACACCCCTCTTTCAGAATACAGGAACTGTACTTCCCACCTCCAGGACTCAAGTCTGGCTAACTGGTTTCCCTGAATCCCTTCATAAATATTACTTTGCTCAAACTCCAACAACATGTCAAGTCATGAAAACCATTTGTCTCTGCTCACTCCTATCTAACATCCTTAAGCGTGCTTGCTGAAGTTCAAGCCCCTCGCACACGAAACCTCCTTTACCCCCTCCCTCCAACCTTTCCTCAGCCAACCCCCTACCCTGCCTTCCTTTCACTTCAGATTTATACGCTCTCCAAGTCATTCTATTTCGTTCTGTCCTCTCTAAATGTCTGAACCACCTCAAAAACCCTTTCTCAGCTCTAGATAATACTTTTAGTAACCCCACACCTCCTCCTAATTTTCAAACTAAGGATTCTCTGCATTATATTCACACTGCACATTGCCCTCAGACACAATATCTCCAATGCCTCCAGCCTTCTCCTTGTTGCAACATTCACCACCCATGATTCGCACCCATATAAAAGCGTCGGTATAACTATGCTCTCATGCATTCCCCTCTTTACTTCCATGGATAATGTTGTCTCCACAGACTCTTCAGTACACCACCACTCACCTTTTTCCCGTCATCAATTCTATGATTCACCTCATCTTTCATAGACCCATCTGCTGACAAGTCCACTCCTAGATATCTGAATACATTAACTTCTTCCATACTCCCTCACTCCAGCCTGATATCTAATCTTTCATTACCTAATTTTTTTTATCCTCATCACTTTGCTCTTTCCTATGTTCACTTTTAATTTCCTTCTTTTACATACCCTACCTAACTCGTCCACCAACTTCTGCAACTTCTCTTCAGAATCTCCCAAAAGCACAGTTTTTAGATTAAGCTGCCCGTTATGCCCTGGCATGTCAGTGGCTCTCCTTGCACTTCTATGTAAATCTCTATGTAAAACTGCGATGAAATAAAAATTATTATTATTATTATTATTATTAACTTCACAGCAGAGCTAGGGACGGTTGACTAGCCTACAGAATTCTCCAATGCCAATGGTAACGATGATTGGACAGACATATTTCTTAATAAATTAATTAGACTATACAACAAACATTGTCCTATAAAAATGAAACGGATTACAAATAAACGGCTAGGTTGTCCATGGCTAACGTACAGCATACTAATATCCATTGATAAGAAACATCAATATGAAAAGCAATATAGACAGGGCTTAATACACAAAGATATTATTAAACATGCATCGATTCTTGCTAAACTAATAAGAAAGGCCAAGCAATTATACTATACAAGCAGATTCAGCGAAATAAGAGGAGATATAAAGAAGACCTGGAAAACACTCAGATTTTGGGCACCCACAAACTGAAAAACTAGGGATATTGTCCTAACTAAACCGAATGAAACACAACTATAGAATCAAATCTTGACTGTGAAATCCCAGGTACCAATGCCCGAGCAAGTGGTTACCTAAATGTGAATTTCCCATCCTCCTCCTATCTTGCACCTACCAAGCCAACGGAAGTCACCTCGATTATTAAGTCACTTAAAAATAAATCAGGGAATCTTGTCTCAAGTCCCACCATTATTGTACAAACGAGCAGCCCATGTCCTCTCCCCTGCTATTTCATTACTCTTTAACAACTAACTCACTAGCAACAAGCACCTTCCCGACATTACTCAAGACAGCAAGGGTTACACCAATACACAAAGGTGGTGACCCGACAGATGTAAACAACTACAGGCCAATACCAAACTTACCGTTGCTATCCAAAATCTTCGAGAAACTCGTTGACAAGATATTATATTCATTTGTAACAGTGCAAAGCATACTCAACCCCTGCCAATTTGGATTCAGAAAACACAAAAGCACAAATGACAGAATTGTAAAAATGCTAGACTTTCTTTACACAGCACTGGAAAATAATGAATATCCATTAGGACTTTATTGACCTAAGGAAAGCTTTCAACACAGTAGACCACGGCATCCTACTCCACAAACTTGACCCTTATGGTATAAGAGGCCATGCACTTGCATATTTCAAATCCTATCTTACTAAGAGGTATCAATATGTCTCTATCAAGGGCACAACCTCATCAACACAACCACTTGATACTGGAGTGCCACAGGGGAGTGTACTTGGTCCCCTGCTCTTCCTCTTATACATCAATGATCTTTCCAATGTATCTCAATACCTTAAACCTATTCTCTTTGCTGATGACACGACTAATGTCATCTCCCACCCAAATCTTGCCTCCCTCAACACCATTGTTAACGAAGAGCTCGTAAAAATATCCACATGAATGACTGCCAATAAACTCACACTTAATACTGACAAAACCTTCTATATTATATTTGGTAACAGAGCAGGTGTTGCACAACTAAACATTATGATTGACAACACTCTTATTACTAAACAAAACGAGGGCAAATTCCTGGGCCTGTTCCTTGAGAGCAACCTGAAATTAAGCACCCCATGTCCAACACAAGCAAAAACGTATCCAAAATGGTTGGCATCCTCTCTAAAATACGTTACTATGTACCATAACCTGTAGAGTTGCCTGTAGAGCTGATATTAGCGTTATATTGAAGTGTATTTTCCTGCCTCTGAGAGCAGGAATTCCACCAGAATTGATTAATGGCTTTTCACTTAATTTAAATGAGGAAAATTGACTGCATACGAATAAATCAGGACAAGAACGAGGTCACGAAACGGATTAACTTAGTAAGCCGAGGTTCCACTGTATTTAGTAGTGTTTGATAATGTCTAACAAACTGCAGGTTATCTGTATCATTCACAAATGGAGTTGTAAATTCATTTGTCAGCCCAAGAATACTCATACAACATGAAAAGGCAACACAATTTTTTTATACATAATGTCTTAGTTTTAGTTTGTAAATACAGTGGTACCCCGACTTACGATATTTTTTCATTCCAGAATGCTGTTCAAGTGCCATTACCAAACGAATTTATCTCCATAAGAAATGATGTAAAATAGACTAGTCCTTTTAGACCCCCAAAATTACATTACAAAAGCATTTAAAAAAATAAACTTACATAAAAGGGTGTGTTTGGGGACCATCGTAAGTCGGGGTACCACTGTACTTTAAATCTGTACCAGTTTTCCTCACAGCCAAAGCTATAATTCATTATTTTTAATATTTATCAAAATATTTCTCTTATTAGTACATACATACAGGTATTAGGTCAGGTTAAGAAATGCTGGAAATATCTACTTTCATATGTTTACTGTAGTTTAATCAAGTATTGTACATATGGTAATCAAAATATAACACAATCATAAGCTGTAGAGCAATAAAGACATTAACCATATTAAATGCTATTGTATCTTAAGTAAAGCCTTCATGCCTTGCTTCAAAACAACTCATTCTTGTAGGATGATCACATATATAAAATTATCCAGATATTTCACAATTTCACATCCCATCAAGTTTAATTTTAAAGCAACAAATGAGATTTGTATTCTTAACCCTTTTGGGGTCGGTGCCGTACTAGTAAGTTTTACGAGCAGGGGTTGGTGCCGTACTAGTACGCCCAAATTCTAGCGGCCTCAATTTAAGCAGAAAACATCTGGTAGGCATACATATGAAAGAATGGGTCTGTGTGGTCAGTGTGCGTAGTATAAAAAAAATCCTGCAGCACACACTGCATAATGAGAAAAAAAAAACTGACCGTTTTTTTCGATTAAAACAGCGACTTTGCAGTCGATTTTCGTATGGTATTTATTGATGTATTCTCGTTTTCTTGGTCTCATTTGACAGAATGGAAGATATATTACAGAAATAGAGATGATTTTGATTGGTACAATGACAGTACCTTCAAAATACTCGAAGTAGCAAATGTCCATTTGACGATGTTCAAGGTAAAAATCACACCATTCAATCAAATCATCACAAACTGGAGATTATATTCATGAATGCACTGATTTGATTTATACCACTTCTTCAATGAGCTCAAATAACAGTAAATGTTCATTTTTTGAGAAAAATTCAAAAGGAAACAAATAACACCAGACGTCAATACACAGTAACTGGTGGAGTTCTTATAATCATGAAGAAATGCTCTGATAATAGTTTATAATTTAAGATGCTGATACATAATTGTAAATCTCTATGGGTGAGAATAAAAGTTCAAATGAAAGCAAAAGTATGAACAGTCCTTAGTTCGATGCAATTGACAAACTTTTTTCTTTATTGAAGATGGCTACGTTAATGATCGGAGGAAAAAGATTCTCTCATCATATTTCATAAGAAAATTTTAAATTTTTTTTTTCCTTCGAAAAAATTTTCGACCCCAAGAACACGTTTCCGAGAAGGCCTGTCGACCCCCAAAGGGTTAATGTAAGAAATGAGATTTGTCAAGTGATCTCCATGCTCATTTACCTATTATCAATGTCAAGCATTATCAATTGTTTACAATGAAATACAAGAATGTATTAATAGAAATGACTGCCCTCACAATAAGCATAAGCAGGGTGAAAAAAGTATATATCGAAAAAATCGAAAAACTGAATTAAAACAGTAGAATGTATTTATGCAAAGAGCAATAAGCATGGAAGCAGTTACAGAGTGGACCTGTAGTGAGTGTACTTAAAATCAAAGACATTAATACTGTATTGTCTTTTACAGTAAAAACTAAATTACATATCCATTTTTTACACACATCAAGTTATATTATATACAAATCATACTAAGACACTGAAACGAGCAATCCTACTTGGTGGAATGAGTCATTTATCTTGTGCCAACTTTATGTTTACAGCATTTCAAGATTTTTGCTTATTCCTCCAAGGTCAACTGGCTACATAGAAGACTTTAAAATATTTTACTCATATTTTATTTCTAACTTGTAACACTTTGTTTTTGCTACATAAAGTAACCAATGGAAACTCCTAAACAATTTTACACTACTTTTGCTCTTGTTATTACTCATGCTGTACTGCCACCAGACATACTTCCCATATTATTAAGTGGCTTTTTTTTGAACATACAACTGTATCAAATAATTTTTGTCATAATTTGTACCCTTCATGGAGATAAAGATTTTGATTTTGATTTTTTCTGCGAGTTAAAGTGGAAAAGACCTCTCAAAAAATAAAATAAAAAAATCTTAAGAACATAAATGCAGTAATAAGTCATGAAATGCTGACAAACTCAAAAATAGCTTTCAAGGTACTTTTATATATGATGTAAAAAAAAGTCAATGTACATTAAACCAAAATTGGAGTAAGTGGCTAGTATACCATCTGTTCCCCAAAACCTTAAAGATAAAATACAGTGAATCTAGATTTTTCACACTATAATTACAAAGAACAGCTGAAAGCAGTGGTGTGGTAATGTTTATTTTGCATGACAGGTGATATGACAACTACATAAAAGTTCATAAACTATTAAAAAAAAAAAAGTCAAATTTCTTGGTTCTGAATTGTCCAGGAAAAATTCGCACTTAACCAACTATATATACAATTTTTCCTTCATATGCCTTTCTTGAATTTTATATCCTAAACCCAACTATAGTACATAGTTTCAAAGTCAGACACTAGTAAAGTTCTTTATAACACAGTCAGTCACCAGAAGTTTGAACTCATTTGCAAAACTTGAATCATTTTTATTTTGCTACTAAATTATAGCCAATAAAAAAAAGCATACCTAAATGCCTTCACCATTTTGACTAACATTACTGATAATACAATGGCGAGTTTTGGAAATAATCATTATAAAATGTATTGAGAAAGGCATTCCTAGGGCACACTATAGTGTACAGTTGTTATATATAAATAAGTAGCACTGTATTCAAGTAACCGATTTATTTAATCATCCAACCTACTTTAAGTCCCATGGAAAAAACTCACGGCAGTGTGTTATTATAGGAAGTACTACAGTGAGGTGTACTAAAATATTAGAAACTTGAAAAAAATATAAGATAATAATAAATGATGAGAAACTATGAGTATAATTCAACCCTTGCAAATACAAATATTCAATTGCATTAATTGTTTCTTAGTTAATAGCTCTTTGCAGCTTAATCAGCCTGGTAATATATCTGCTACTGCTTGAATTATATTCACTTGAGTTTCATTTGTAGTAGAGCATTTATAAATTTTTCATATTTGTAATTTGTGAATTCATTGATTAGCTTCATATAAGAATCTTCACTTATCAAATAACCTGGAGTGGCAAATTCTTCTATTACATCAATGATACAGTTTCTTGTGTGCTCAAGCAATGTGTTCAAATAATAGATATTAGAGGTTATGCAGTCTTCAGAGGGATCTTCATCAGGTGGTTTTTCACCATGCAAATTCCCTTCACATTTGCATTCTTTACACTGATAAGTAATAACTGTTGCATTTGATCCAAAAACTGGTATTTTCCTTCTTGTAGTGGGTTTAATCTTCATCAACTCATGGTCTTTTGTACATCCATGACAGTAAAGAAACTCTGGACTTGCACGTGAACAGGTTTGCCTCTGTTTACTCAACATTTCTACAGCCTCTCCATATATAGCTGCAGTGCTCTGTATGATTCCAATTCCAGCATTTAATAAAGTTCTTGATGGAGCAAGAGAAAGAATCTTTATACAATTATAATGCGCAATTCCATTATCTTTGCAAACTTCTTCAGCAAAATATGCTAAAATGCCTTCAACATTGTTAGAGTCAGATAAATGAGTAGATCTGAAGTAGTGAACAATTGTTGCTAACTCCCAAACTTTTTCACATATATGAATTCCCTCTTTTGTCATAAAGTTTTGTCCCTTCATATAACCAATAAAGGTTTTTATTTCAGTTCTTAGCGCCCTCTCGGCAGAGTCAATCACAGTTGATGCATACACCTCGCTCTGCAATGCTTTTATAATATTGACTGACAGAGCAGGGAGGTTTTGCAGGGATTTCATACATTTTTTCCAACTTTTACTTCCAATTCTCCAGTAAACTCTGTCCAAGTCATCAATTTCATCGGTTTTGTTATTACTGAGAGAAGAATTGTTAAACTTCAGAAATATATTACACTTTACGCCGTAATTTTTTATGGCCTCTACAACTGGTGGCATCTCAAGATTGTCTGCAAATGTAACAAATGTGAAGAAATGGTCTTCAATTCCTTTACCAAAAAGTGTAGAGACATAATCCATGACAAGGCGTTCTGATGACGTTAGACGTACCAAGTGAGCTTGTGCTACAAAACCAATGCCATGTATCTCAAAATTTTGTGAAGCAGCATTTGCCAAGAAGGTTTTAAGTGACTGGACATGATCTCGTACTTCAGCACCTGAAGAGTCATTTAACCCTGGAGTGTCTATTACAGTAATGGGACTTTCGTGCTCACTAGAACAAAATGTATAAGCTGTAATTGATGTTGTGTATGACCTTACATCATTAGTGTTTCTGACAACATGTACCAACTCACCATCAGCACTTTTGATGCCTTTAAAATAGTTAGCAACAAAATTTACCAGTGTTGTCTTTCCACTCCCTGAAGCTCCAAGAAGAATTATGGTTTTCTCTTTCATCTCTGAATGAACTCCATAATATTTCCTCATCATTCCACATTCATCAAAGGCTTCCTTTACAGGCTTGAGGTAGCCTGCAGTAAGACCAAAATCCTCTTCATCTTTATTCCTGCTTAATTCATAACTTTTAAATGCTGCTTTGCACGTATTTACAACATGCGAGACTTTTGGCTCCACTTTGTCACTTTCAGAATTGTGCATTTCTGGAGAAAGATTAGTAACCTTGTCTTCTACAGATATAGCAATCATACTTTGAGAATTATCGGTTTTGCTGTTACATTCATCAAGTTGTTTACTGCTGTTGAAAACAGTCTCATTTTCCGATATAACCCGAGAATCATATGAAGCTGCTTGCACAGAGACATGATCTTTAAAGCCATGTTTGAAATTTTGCTGCTGCACTTGGACAGTGTTCATGGAGTTTGATGCTCCACTTCTGGAGCGCAGAGAATAACCACTGATGCTGTTTTCTTTACTTAACTTCTCATTTTTTCTATCTGAATTAACAAATTTACTTTGTTGGGAGAATTGCATCAGTTGACCCTCAGGTGTCATTTGTGAATTTCCACCAGTTTTCTTTAAACTATTTGAACACTTACTTTTACCCATTTCCCCTATTTCAATATCTTTACTGAATTTACTTTCTTTACCCATCGTCTTACATTCACCAGTTGATGGTATTAGTTTCTCCTTTCCTGAAAAGCTGCAACTCCCATAACCATCTTGTATTTTATCTTTCTCAGCAGTATCATAATTTACATCAGATCTGGAATAACTTTTACTCATCACAACTGTTCTATTCTTTGTTTCGAAACCCATATTTTTACTAGTGCTTAACAAATCAGAGTTTTCTTTTTGTGAGTGAAGTGTGCCAGAAATCTTAATTACACTTTGATTAATTTTTGGAGTGCTTGTTATAGTGATGTTTTTTATTTCCTTCTTAGTATTCTTAACAGCAGAAGCATAAGTATTAGATACAACAGGATTTATCAGATATGTAGAATGTGGGTATTTACTGACTTCAGACTCTTTCAAGAGACGGCAAAATTCTTGTAAAGAATGTTTAATGGATCCAAACTTCTTACTATCATTTTCTTGAGGAAAGA